>PVIA01003879.1:0-154034 GCA_004024845.1 Tonatia bakeri | reverse complement strand
GGGGAGGAGGGGTAAGGAGGGAGGGAGGGAGAAAGTTTCTACTTCCCGCAGAAGTTGTTCATGTAGACAAAGTACCAGTCCTGTGAGATACAATCACTATTACTTTATATTTATTACTGTACTTAATCTTTTAAGAAGACAGGATTAACTTTCAGACTGATCACCATGTAAATGTTATACTGTACTTTAATTACAATGAAGAAGCTAATTAAACCAGAAAAAAAAAGTTCAAATAAACCCTTGGGAATATAGCATTAAAGAATATACTTTTTGTTAATGCTTTGTGATATAAGGATTATAGCACATTAGAGATAAATATTAGTTGGTTTTGTTATAGTAAAGGTTCCTAGATCATCTATCATACTATTAAAGGTTAGCTCATTATTAATTATTTCTACAGACCAAAGCAACAATTGACAATATATGATATATGGTACATTATAACATGATTCAACTTTGAATAACATTATTAGCATACATTTAAACTCTCATTTTCAATTTAGATTTCTGGGAATGTTTGTGTTTAGTTAATGCCAATAGAAATGAGCCTATAAAAGGAAAAAAAAACTTTATAGAAGTAAAGGCGGAAATGCATTCATTCCATCCTGCTTGTTACACTAAGATCCTAAGTGTGTAAGGGTTCCACTGGAGCTATTACTACCAAGTAAGGGGAAGTGCCTGGTAGCTCGCAGTGAGTGAACACAGCTCATTGCCACTGGAGTCAGACCACGGTTGGCTGTGTAAATGTGCACTGTGGGGCCCTTTAATACACAGATTATGGGCACAATAGGCCATTGCTGCTCTTCTCTGCATAAACGTGTTCTGGGGGGATTTAAATATGTACACTATTGCTCAAGTTCAGTATAATTTCTGGATTGCTCTTATCAGTTAAATCGCATTGCTCTAATGGGGACTTTCTCCATTTACAAATAAGTCATTTCTTCACCAAGCTATGGATACTACAGTCTCCTGAGATTCACTGTGTCCAAACCCACCTCACAGTTTGCCCTTAATGTGGATGAAGACACTTAGTGTCTCCTCACTTTGTTTGGATTCTTGACAATTTCTACAACAGTCTCTCTGAGTTCAGTTGATTCTGAGATCATAGATAGATAGATGGGTGGATGGACAGGTGGGTGGGTGAGTGGGTGGATGGATAGATAGATAGAGGTGGAGGCAGCAGTGGGTACCAGTCACTCTCTGGTAGTCTCAGAATCCTCTTCTCCATGTAGGAACATTCAATATTTATAGGCAGCTGGAGAGTGTCCGGCAGAATCCTTCTCCAAAGAGCCAGCTGTGTAAATTAGACAGAAGCCACCCTGCAGGAACCGGTAGGATATCCATCAGAATACTTTCTACTCACTTCCCAGTACTCTCAGTAACACATAACCCACATCTTTACCATTGTCAGCCTCCATGACAGCCACTTTTACCACAGCTGTTCCAACAGTCGGCAACCATTGTGTTAGTCCCAGCCAATGCATCATAGTTGAACACACTTCTAATCTATTTACCCAGTAAACTTTCTGTGTCATATCAAACTTACAAACACAAGCAAGAGAAACATTTTACAAAACCACTCCCCACAGCTGTGCTGCCCTTCAGGGAGGCCTGACAGCCTGGACTGTGCTCGGCAGCCTGCAGGTCACTTGAAAAACTTGTAGGCTCTCGGAGCCCACGCCAACAACAGAACTGGGCTGAGTTTGTTTTCACTGCTTGCAGATTTGACTACATATTATTTTTACTGTTAGCATTATTGTATCGCAGTTTTATAGCCTCTTTTTACTGAGGAGTTGAGAGATTTAATCTTCCACCCTTCAAGATCACTTTTCATTTTCCAGAGAATGAAGAGAAATAGAAGATAAGAAGAGGGAAAAAGACTTCAATAAAAATCAAGAAAAATGGGGGACATGGAGAAGAAGTAATATTGGAACAAGTTCTTTCTACCAAGTACTGATGGATTCCCACACTATGAAAAATGTATTCAAACCCAATTCTTACATGTGCAGCTTAGACACTTAGATACTAATAAATAATTATTTCCCTTACTATAGTTCTTTCTTTCTAAGCAGTTTTATATAATAATAATAATAATGATAATAATAATGGTGATAATAATAATAAGTATTAAGGCTTACTATGCGCCAAGCATTGCTCTAAGTGTTTGACTCATTCTTCACAAAACCCTATCAGGTATACAAGGAGGGGATTCAAAAAAATGGAATTATCTTCTGGAGGGTGGGCCCCTTGTAGTACAGGCTTCACCTGAGAGGTGAGTGTTCTAGGAACCCATTCGTATCAGTGTACTAGCTGGTGGTGTTGTCAGAGGCTGCATTCAGCTTCAGAGAATTTTTTGAAGACTCTTTCGGCATGTTTGCCCATTTCATGATGGGTGATTTATGAGCACACCTGCCCACACCACAAAATGGCGTGACCCCTGTGCCCCATCCTCCCTATTCACCTGATTTCACCCCAAGCAATTTTTTCCTTCCCCTGGATAAAAAAGCGCTCAGAAAGAAACATTTTCCTGATATGACAGAAGCACTAAAAGGCATCAAATGTCTCAATAGCTGTATTGCATCAAATGGAGAGTACTTTGAAAGTGACCAATATTTAAACATGTAAGAATAAATACACATTTTTTATAAATAAATTCCCTTTGGGGGGGCCCTTCATATATTATTTTATTGTTCCCATTTTATAGATGAGGAAACTGAGGCACTGAGGAGTTGAATAACTTCCCCTAGGTCACACAGCACTAGGAAACGGTGAAGCTGGGATTGCCCTCTGTTATCACCATCCCCTGAGGTCAACAGGAGTATCCCCTCCTTACAGGCGAGGCTCCAAGACCACAGGAGGAGCTCAAGGCTACGAATAACAACAGATTAGAGAACAAAAGAACCACAGGGAGAACCAGGTCTCTTCACCAAAAATCTGGTGATCCTTCTCCAAGAAAGTAGATTGTCTTGGAGAAGAATATACTTTGCTGTAGTCTTGTCTAACCCCTTAAAAATGTGTAATGCGAGTGTTGACTGTGAAAGCCGAGACTACTGGCACAGTGCTAGGCACTAGAAACAGAACGGTCCGTGCCCCGGATGCCCTAGTCAGGATCTTGTTTTACGACCACAGCTAGAAATGGCTTGTTTCCTTGAGATGACGAGGTGTTGAAAGGACTACCAAGGCAACTCAGGTCACTGGTCCCACATGAACAAGTGATGACAGAACCTCCCCACTGTCAGTACAGCTGAATTTAGAGAGGCCTGCAGGGACTGTGGAACCTAGGAAGGCTGGTAAGACCAACAGCTGAACAATCTCAAAACCCCAGCTGAACCTCCTGCCTTCACCAAGCCCTCCCTGCTCTTGCGAGACCTCACAGCAAGATGGTGGAGAGAAAGACCCCCAGAGCCCCTAAAACTCCATGAGCTATGAGCCCACGGACAAATCACTTCATCTGAGTTTCAAGTACTTCATTAGGAAAAATAAAATAACATAAACTGAAAATAAAGGCATATGGTCAAGTAGTTTAATCTCCTACCACTTCTCATTATCTTAAATTTGTGATTCCAAAAATGACACTCCATATTCCAAGTGGAGAAACTGGAGTAAAAGCTAAAAGACTTGCTTAGGTCCACAGAAAATCCCAGGACCAAATCTGCTAGATTCCCAGATACTTTCTAGACACAATCGTGAAAGTTTATTAGAAAAGTTGTGTACTAAAATACTATTTTGTCCTGGATTTTTTGACCATGCTAATGGTTCTGTAGGTAAGGTTAATGAGATAGTTTTATATCATAAATCCACCTAGCATAAAAATTATTTCCTTTTACTGTTCTAACTCAAAATAATTAATGTTCTACTTATAAAGTGGCTCAAATTTGGAATAGTTTGAACTAATGCAGTTACCATAGTCAATAAAAACACCAAGATGCTATAGTAATAAAATGAAATATAAATGCACGCCAGTAATTATTGAAGTCTGTGTGTGTGTGTGTGTGTGTGTGTGTGTGTGTGTGTGAGAGAGAGAGAGAGAGAGAAAGAGAGACACAGATAAAGACAGAGAGCTAATGAGAATAAATATGTCAGGGTTCCCAGAAAGAGAGTAGCTTTGTAGCACATGAGATGTTTACCAAACCCTTGCTGATTTATGAGTCAGCCATTCTGCTCCTGCCAGCAATGTGCTCAACACCCCGCCTTTGGTCCTGCTGACTGCCTAGTGCTAACACGTTGACTGTCCCTGGCTCCATCACTGCTGGCTCCTTCCTCAGAAAGGAGGCTGTGTCTGTGCTTAGAAGGAAAGGGAATTCATTCTATGGATTAAAAATTTCACATCCACATCTTTCAAAAGCTTTTCATAAATCAGACTTCTCATTCTGAATGTTAAAGCCATTTTTTAAATGTTGTATTATGTAGAAGCACTGTACAGGAGTTTAAAGAGCTAAGAGAAAATGTTTGCTAAAATGACAGCAAAATGAAGTAAACATATGCCAACATACATGTGCAGTTACTTTCTTTTTTAATTGTATTTTTTAATTACCATTTATTCTCCTTATACCCTTCTTCCCTGCCCCCACAATCACCACACTGTTATCCATGTTCATAAGTTCTTTCTCTTTTTTTGCTTGACCCCTCCGCCCCCAACCCTCCCCCCACTAGCTCTCATCCTGCTCTCCAGCTATGAGTCTGTTTCTACCTGGCCTGCTAGTCCAGTTTGTTCATTAGATTCCACATATAAGTCAAATCACATGGTATTTATTTTTCTTTCTTTGACTGGCTTATTTCACTTAGCATAATGTTCTCCAAGTCTATCCATACTGTTGTAAAGGGTAAAATTTTTCTTCTTTTTTATGGCCAAGTAGAATTCCATTGTGTAAATGTCCCATAGTTATTTTATCCACTCATCTACTGATGGACACTTGAACTGCTTCCATATCTTGGAGATTGTAAATAACACTGTAATGAACATAGGGGTGCTTACATTCTTTCAAATTAGTGTTTTGAGTTTCTTCAGATATATTCCCAGAAGTGGGATCTCTGGGTCAAAAGGCAGGTTCACTTTTAATTTTTCAAGATATGTCCATACTGCTTTCCACAATGGCTGTACCAGTCTGTATTACCACCAGTATTGCAAAATGGTTCCCCTTTCTCCACATCCTCACCAGCAATTGTTGTTTGTTGATTTATTGTGAATAGCCATTCTGACAGGTGTGAAGTGATATCTCATTGTTGTTTTAATTTACATTTCTCTGATGATTAATGACATTTAGCATCTTTTCATTGTCTATTGGCCATCTGTATGTCCTCTTTGGAGAAGTGTCTATTCAGGTCTTTTGCCCATTTTTTACCTGGATTGTTTGGGGTTTTGGTGTTGCATTTTATAAGTTCCTTATGAATTTTGGATATGAACCCCCTATCAGAAGCATTGGTGAATATGTTCTCCCATTCCATAGATAACACTGAAGAAAGAAATTGAAGATACAAAAAAGTGGAAGTGCATACCATATTCATGGATAGGAAGAATTAACATCATTAAAATTGTCCATATTACCCAAAGTAATCTATAGCTTCAATGCAATTCTTATCAAGATTCAAAAGACATATTTCACAGGACTAGAACAAATATTTCAAAAGTTTATATGGAACCACAAAAGGCCCCACATAGCAACAGCGATCCTAAGAAAGAAGAAAAAAGTTATAGAAATCATGCTACCTAATATCAAACTATACTATAAGGCCATAGTAATCAAAACAGCATGGCACTGGCATTAAAACAGAGATATAGTTCAATGGAACAGAATAGAGAACCCAGAAATAAACCCACATCTTTATAGTCAAGTAATATTTGACAGAGGAAGCAAGCACATACAGTGGGCTAAAGATAGTTTATTCAATAAATGGTGTAGGAAAAATTGAACAGATTAGTGCAGAAAAATGAAACTAGACCACCTTCTTACACTACACACAGGTATAAATTCAAAATAAATTAAAGACTTAAATGTTAGACCCAAAACCATAAAAATAGTAGAAGAAAACATAGGCAGTAAAATCTCAGACATTGCTCGTAATGATATTTTATCTGACATATCTTCTGCAGTTGCTTTCCAGCCAGCTATTCTGAAGTGAAAGTCTAGAACTCTCTTTACACAAAATGTTGATCCAACAATAAGCCACTATTGGTGATAATTCTCACACCTCATACTCTTATTAATCTCAATATACCTTGAAGCTGAGAGGTTTGATCGTAGCTGTGCTCTGTGCCAGTGGTCAGCAAACTATAGCTAAATTTGGCATGCAGTCTGCTTTTATAAATAAAGTTCTGTTGGAACACAGTTGTGTCCACTCACTTGGGTATTACCTATGACCACTTTCTAGCTAAATAGTAGAGTTCATAGTATGACCCACAAAGTTAAAATATTTACTACCTGGTCCTTTCCAGAAAAATATGCTGACCTCTTTTTTACACAATAATATTCAAGTAATAAAAAGCCAAATGTATTTTTGTTATGTCTGCTCTCCTCTGCACCTGCTATGAGCCACACAATACCCCCTTCATATAAGTTATCTAACATACATACATTGAAATTGAAGGAAAGTTCTCTTAGCGACAATATTTAAAGAAATGCTATCATTTCAAAGTGAATTTTCAATGCTTTTCAGCCACTAATATTTGCTGCCCAATCATCTCTTGTCTGAATTTAAAATTCGGAACTAAGTAAACAGATGAGGGTTATATCTCTTTTCTAGGTTTAGTAGCACATCCTAAGAGGAGAGGCAGCTCTGTCCCACCAGCTCAGCCCACCTTCCACTTAGCTTGTCTCTCACCCCATCCTGAGAAGCCCCTCGCTGAACACAGAGAGAAAAGTCCTGCTCGAGACCACTCCTTTAGGTCTATGAATCAAAACAGTACAGAACAATAAGGAGCTATGCTTATTTTTAAAAGTCTCTAGGATAAAAAAAAACTCAGTAGTTTTCCAAAGTAGCTCGTTTCAGTGTCTACCAATTTCTCCGATGAGAAAACCCTCTCCCTTGTCTGTTTCCATTTGAAATTTATTTCCAGTTATTTTCAGGGAGTTGTCAAGTACCTTCTAGTATTCTTATCTCTAAACAACTTATGCTTCTACAGTTAACAAGTACAGGGAGGTCAAATCTTTTGCTTTCTTTGAACAGCTTTAGAGCGAATAAACAAAACACTTCCATAATGGAAAATATGCTGAGAATTCTTCTCATATTGGGAAATTCTGCTCATTCACCCAAACCGTCCTACACTAAAATTCCTTTAAAAAGTACACTGAGTGTCATTTTAAAGATGATTATTTGCAATGGCTAAAGAGAAAGTTATTCCATATGGCTAGGTGAAAGTTTCTTGTTCCTTTCCTTTATTCAGTTGCCAATCCCTAGGAAACACAAATACACCCAGAGACACAAGAAATCAAGGGAACTGACCAGGGCTCTTCGTAACTGCTAGACTTAGCTGAGCCACTGTGCTCAACTCATTGTGTTAACAGGCCCATTCTCATGTGCCCAGGGTGTGAACCACAAGCCCCAGCCCCTTCTTACATAAGCATGATGACTGGGTGAAGTAAAATAAGTAGGCCAATGGAAACTCGTCATTGCTTCCAGGAAATAAAAACAACTACACCTTGCCAGTTCTTAGACATAAAACAGGGTCCATTTTTTTTATTTCACTCCCACTTAAATTTCAACAATAAATAATTAAGGTGAGAGACTCCTATGTGTTACCCACATTTAAAGAGTCAAATTGCTAATTAAAGAAACAATAAGATAATTTATTATAATAAAGTTAGACTCATACTATTTCCTCTGCTACAGTCACCAAAAAACTAAGGAGGGAAGTACCTAGACATTAATGATTTGGGGTGAATGGCCATGGCACATTACAACCCATCATACAAATGTTATGTACTTGATCTTAAGTTCTTGGAAAATAGAATTCTCTTAAAAAGGCACAATTCAACAAAGTAAGCCCAGGAGCAACAAAACTGCAATCTACTCAGTAATACTGTCAGACTCTGAGAGAATGGAGCCAAGCCACTGGGCCACACAGTATGCTTTTGACTCCAAATGGCAAGCCCTTTTAAAGCTATACATCTACTTCAATCCATTCATCCATCAGCAATAAAATGGCTTTGATGGAATTGATTTAATACTTGGGAGAGTCCTGAGTTAGATGAATGCATGACAGCTGCTTATTTTGGCTCTTTTGCAAAGTTGTAGCTAGCTCTATGCAGAAATTCTATTTTTTCCCTTTATTTCACTTATCAGAACATGTCCTGATAAGGGAAATAAAATAACTGTTACAGAAAGCAGGAAAGAAAGGGCTCCTGGAGCCCTTTTAGCACAAAGGGTCAGAACAGTGCTGGAACTGTATCGGGTGCTTCGAGCAAGTCTCTTTGCAGAATGATGAATAACATCCCCACGTTAGTACCAAAGTCATCAGACAGAGACCCTCCTTGGTCCTCGAGTCATGACAGGCCTCCTAGCTTATTTCTCCCAGCCACCATGCCTACCATTTTTGGATTATGTCCCAAGCCACAGGGATGTTTTTGAGGTTCTCCAAGATGACAAAGGCTTCTCACCATCCCTATTGCCTGCCCTTCCCCTACCACTCCCTTGAAATTTCCTCCAATCACAAACACCAGGGTGGTGTTTTTCTTGTGTTTCTTTGCAACAAGTCCAGAGCTATCCCTTAGTGGCTTTGTGCAAGCCATTAGGGGTTAAAAGTATTCTCTAAATTAGAGTGAAGGAAGTAAACACTGAAGAATACATTCCAACCCTGGGAGGGAGGAGGGGACCTTCAGTGCTGGCTGCACTGGCCCCATAATGAGCTAATGTCCCTTGGCTGAGAGGGGAGAAGGAACATCCCGGCTGCCCTGACAGCTTTCATTGGCTAAAAGTACACATTACACTCAGATAAGGAGAAAATATATATTAACAGTGTCTTATAATAGATTGCTATATACATATGTATACATTTTATTTATTATCCATTTTTATTCAGTTTTACAAATTGTAGGAAAGTATGGGGTTGGCCAAAGAGTTAATTTGTTTTTTTCCGTAAGATGGCTGTAGTAGTGCTTACTTGTATTTAACTTCATGTGAAACACTTTTGTGAGATTCTATGGCAAAAGCTGTCATATCACAGTGCATTTTTTAAATGCTTGCCAAGGGAATGCAGACTGGTGCAGCCACTGTAGAAATTACTATGGAGATATCTCAAAAAATTAAAAGTGGACATGCCTTTTGACCCAGAGATCCCACTTCTGGGAATATATCTGAAGAAACTCAAGACACTAATTCAAAAGAACATAAGCATCCCTATGTTCATTGCAGTGTTATTTATAATCACCAAGATATGGAAGCAGCCCAAGTATCTACCAGTAGATGAGTGGATAAGACAACTATGGGACATTTACACAATGGAATTCTACTTGGCCATAAAAAAGAAGAAAATTTCACCCTTTACGGCAGCATGGATGGACCTGGAGAACATTATGCTAAGTGAAATAAGCCATCAAAGAAAGAAAAATACCATGTGATTTGACTTATATGTGGAATCTAATGAACAAACTGAGCTAACAAGGAGAATGGGGACAGACTTACAGATAGAGAGCAGGATGACACCTAGTGGGTGAGGGGTTGAGGGGCGGAGAGACTGAACAGAAAGGAAAAAGGACTCATGGATACGAAGAACAATGTGGTGATTGCTGGGGAGAGGGGGGTATAGGGAAACTAAAAAGTTATATAAAAAATAAAGGTTAAATTTAAAAATAAAATTAAAAATTTTTTAAATTTAAAAACTTACCAAAATTGGTGGGTTTTTATAGCCATTTTAATATTGAAGATGGAAGAAAATATGCAACATTTTTGGCATATTATATTTTATTATTTCCAGAAAGGTAAAAATGCAACTAAAATGAAAAAAAAGATTTGTGCAGTGTATGGAGAAGGTGCTGTGACTGATCAAATCTGTTACAAGTGGTTTGCAAATTTTCATGCTGTTGATTTCTCTCTGGGCGATGCTCCATGGTTGGGTAGACAAGTTGAAATTGACAGCAATCAAATCAAGACATTAACTGAGAACAATCAACATTCTACCATGTGGGAGATAGCCGACACACTCCGAATATCCAAATCAATAAAATTACTGGTGAAAGTGAAAAATGTGTCTTATTTTATGGAAAAAACTAAACAGACTTTTGGCCAACCCCGTATTTCTTTTTTAAATTAGTTGGCTAAAATTCTTTTATTTTTTAAGATTTTATTTTTATTTATTTTTAGAGAGAGGGGAAGAGAGGAAGAGAGGGAGAGAAGCACCAATCAGCTGTCTCTTGTGCCCGCCCCGACTAGTGATGCAACACACAACCCACGCGTGTGTCTGACCAGAACATAACCAGCAATCCTTTGCTTCATAGGACAATGCCCAACAAACTGAGCCACACCAGTCAGGACAGGAAACTATTTAATCAATAATCAGCATCATGACAAATCAGGATGATATAATACACAAGGTACTTCTGCTCCCTGGCAAGTCACTTTTCATGGCATCAGAGCTTTTACCCTGCCTGAGTTACTACTCACTTGCTCACTGAGTCAGCCTCTCCACCACAGCTCTGGCTGACCCAGGGTATAGAAGGGATGTGCCATCCATGCCGCATGCTCACTAAGAGCGGGTAGGACAGGCATAGAGCGGTGACTGAATGGAAGAAGCTAGACTGGGCACTGGAGCAGGCTGGGAGGACGGTACAGCAGGAGAAGAGGTGCAGGGGACTCAGCCCTCACGGTGAGGGCACTGAGATCGGTCTGAGGGTTTCTGATCAGATCTGGGAGACAGGGAGTATGTATAGAAGGCATCCCAGTATCTAGGGGTCCTAGGCTGTGGTCATAACTCTAGGCGATCCATCCATACAGTCATGCCAAAACAGCCCACACCCAGGAAGAGGAAATGGGTGGGTTTGGGTCAAGCAGGCTTTGGTCTGTGGAAGAGTAACTAGGAAGCCTATGAAGCTGAGGGTAATAGAAGCCTAGTCCTCGGACTGACTGAGATGAGAGAGGTAGAGAACCCAGTGAGGAGGAAGCCACATGGGCATGGAGGGCTGTGAGTGACAGAGCCTCTGGGGTCCTGGAAGGAAACAGATGCGCACACCAAAGAGAAAAGGGAGTGTTTCATGATGGGACTATTTTCCATGAAGGAGACAGGGTTAAAGGAAATCAACAAGGGACCTAATGTGCTGTAGAGGAAGAACAAGGGAGTGGGCGTATTTACCATCCCTGCAACTAAAGAAGTAAAAGGAAGAAGCCAGCAGGAACCTTCTAGGTCAGGAGTTTTGACCTAGAGAGTTGCCAGACGTAGCTCTGGGAGAGGGCCACCCCACAGAAGCTGTGGCCTTTCCGGAGGAGCACAGCCACTGCCAACACATGGCCTGGCAGGAGGGAGCCAGGAATAAATGAGATAGGTTCTCTCACTCTTCTCTCCACTGGCCAGATGCAGCAGAGGGAAAGGGAGGAGCCCAACTAATGCAGGACTCACAAGAGCACAGAGCAGGGTGGACAAGTGTCACGAGTGAGTTTGCTGGATAAACCAAAAACATGGAGAGAAAAGGATGCAGAAACCCAGACGTCACGCTTTGGACTCCCAGATCTGAGTCTACAGAGTTTGACTTGCTTTTAAGCCCACACAGAGACGAGGTGTGGGAGGGAGGTTCTTACTGATTTATTTAATGGCCTTTTTTTCCAGTCTGATCCAGGTATAGGGCCAGTCTGAACTCACAGATGGGGTCATCTCTGCATTTAGCTGTTTGAAGCAGGAGAGGCAGGAAAAATAAGATGGAGGATACCCCACAAATCTCAAAAGCATGTCTTCTCTGAAAGCATGGTTCTCAGGGTCCCTCTTAGCTGGTTCAGTCAGCAGTTTCATGTTCTAAGTCCCATTCAGAAACCTGAGGGACTTCAGACAACCCAATAAGCTGCCCCCAAGTCCCTCATCTGCAAGCATATTGGCCACAAGATTCACAAAGAAGTTTGATTAGAAGAAAATAAACTACCATTGGAAGAAATTTCTATTCCAAGTTTTACGGAGCCCAAGAAGGCTCCGTCACCAACAAAGATCACAAATGCCTCTGTCTGGGCTGGAGCTGCTCCCACAGGGACAGGGTCACTGATGCCAGCAGCTGTCATCAGACTGCACTGTGCTTCCACCCTGCTGCCCAGCCACTGTGGACAATGGAGAACCTGCAGACAGCCCCTGCTGGCCAAGGCTTCCCTGGTCACCCAGCTCCCCTCACACCCCCTTTCTCCAGCTTTAATTTTCTTTTAAAGCTCCCAACTCAGTGGGTTCCCGTATAGCTCCCCCTTGTCGCAGTGTTTGCTTGCTTGTTTAATTAGACTCATTTAGCTTCTAAGACTGTGGCAGAAAGTCAGAGAGCACAGGAAGGCATTCACGCCAATCACTCCCCCAGCTCAGCCAGCAGGATCCCAGGGTGAAGTGCATGCACCTCAACTCTGTCCTGCCTTCCTTCTCTCCACCTGGTGCACTCCAAGAGGCTGTAAAGAGTCTTTCTCTTCTTTTTTTATATTTGTTTAATATTTCAGACCTGGTGCCAACCTTCTATTTTAGCTCTTTCCTTCATTTTTACCCACTGGGGTTCTTCTGTAAACACAAGTTTTATGGGGGCTTTTCAAAGGTGCTGAGAGAGAATAAAATGGTGAAGGCAATCACCGTCTGAGCACTTCGAACTTGCAGTTTCATCTCACCCAGAGGCTACGCAGCCCGACAGGCTCACTGTTCCTATGACCCAGGGAACCTGAGACCTTCCAAAAGAGGCTTTAAGAAGAGCAACACAGATCACCTTACAGTAAAAGCCACCATTCACTGAGACTAACCAGGTCCCATACAATCAATTGTATGGTTTAGATAATTATCCTCTAATAGGCATATAAATATAAAAAGAATACCTTATATACAGCAGCCCAATTATTATGTATTGTTATTTTCATTCTTGAAATTAGTTTAGAGTGTTTAAGTAATTCCCCAAGATTAACAGCTACTAAATTGCAAAGATAGGATTTGAATTCAGGTATCCCCGACAGGCTAATCTCAGTGCCTGCCCTGCCTACTAAACCATTAGGAGCCTCCACTGTAAGAGGGGCCGAATTACCTTGTTATGCAGAGGGACGGGAATCTGTTCATTTGAAACGATAGTCTTAAAGGTGTAAGCATGGAATTCAGAGCACCATGAATGTTAGAATAAAACATCTCAGTAAACAAGATATGTGGGTTTGAGTTTCCACCTCACTCATATCCATGTATTTCTTAGATGCATTACTTTATTGGAACCCTACATAATTTACAGATTTACTGTTAATAGCACTGCTGGAACCGTCTGAAGTACAGGACAACCACTCTTCTCACAGCTTTATTAATACACTTCATTATTATAAAATCACTACCTCAGAGCTGTGTCTGCGTCTGTCAGCTCCCCTCCCGAGAGCACCGTTTCCAATTTCTGATCCGAACGTGCGACAGCAGAACGTGTGCCTGTCGTCTCCCTGGTGTCACAGTGTGTTTCCTTAACTTCCCTGAACCCCACTGAAAAGTGTGCTCTTGACCTTCTGGAATCCGTAAACATCAGCAGCAGTCCTCGACCAACGCAATCAGAGGAGGACCTCTCTCCAGAAAGACTTTCTCCAACTGTCCACAGCTCTATTCCCGGACTGCCCAACAGCACGCCCTGCCTGTCCCACGGGCCTTTCCTCGCGGCCAATCCAGAGCACACCATCTATGTTCCATTCCATTGCTATTTGCTGTAATGTCACATACCATTTGCTTATTCCTTTGTACCATTATTTTGTTAACTTCACCTGAATTATGATAATTGGCAAACATGGAAAGGAAATCAACAATGCAGGAGCATAAAGATGTGAGAAGGTACCTGGCAAGTTAAAATAATGGTTGTCAGTGCAGGCAACCAAGTGCCCTAGAGGCTGACTCCAGAGTTGGTTTTACACTGTGTAGCAACATGACCCGCGTCCATGCCCTGCCTCATTGAAGGCCCAGCCTTCCTGGAGACTTCAGTCCAAGGTTCTGTGCTTCAGAGCTAAGCTTGGAAAAAGCAGCCTGGCCCACAGGTGATGATGAGAGCAAGAGGGAGGAACCAAGGCCGATGTCCTTTACACTGATGACCGTGACCAGAAGAGTTCCCAGCAACATCAGCAGGGACCAGTCACTCACCCAGGAGGCCAGGCGCTGGGCCAGCCTCCCTTCCCTGTACCAAGAAGGGCTGAGTCCATTGCCTATAAACTAAGTGCCACGCGGGCACAGCAGGTGATGTACATGAGTGGGGATGTGACCCGCAGAAGTGGAGTTCTTGTGGTATTGCAAGGAAAAGAATTTCTTTAGACCCACATGGGAGAATGGGTTTCTGTGATACATTTTATTCATGATGTAAACTTAAGGGTGTTCCGTTCCTGACTTCTCAATGTCCCATCTCTGTCCATCTCACTGTGGAAAAGATCCAATCTTGTCCTCAGCGAGGTCAAAGCAAAAGTCAGCATCCAGGGTTTCTGCTCCGTCTTAAAGTACAGTCTTGTCCAGCATCTGCCTAGCTTAGCGTGTGTTTCCAGCTTTGGTCCACAGCTGTGCTGTGGTATGCAAGCTCCCTCCTGGAGCCTGCGTGTGGGTTCTGCACGGCCTCGGGCCATGCAGCTGCTCAGGCCACATGGCTAAGGAGAGAACAGGCGAGTGCAGGTCATGAGAGCAAGCAAGAAAGAGATAGCACCTCCCCTGGGATTATGTTAGTTTGGATTCGGGATGGACCAGGTGCTTTTTCAAAAGAACCAGTCAACTTCCCAAGTTTCTGTGGGCTTCAGATAGACCCACCCCCTACTTAGACTGATAGGTTTCTTTGGTCAGTCTCCACCCTGCATTCTGCAACAATCCAGTACCAGTGAGGGGAACCCAGGAGTGTTAATTCCCTTGACAGAGCAATGCCATGGTCCCCTGGAGTGTGAGGCTGTAGCTTCCTGGCTTAGCAAGCAAACTCATGCTCCCCAGTTTATTAAGCTCAATGTCTAAACCCCTTTGCTCCCCTTTATTTTATTAATAATTAGTTAAATATTGATGGCAACAGGGGGATTGGCTAGGAGTACACGTGCAAACTCCAGAGCTCCTGCTGCTCTGTGGAGGAGAACCAGCCGCCTCTCAGGTTAGCCCGGTTATCACCACATAGGGCTGTGGTCAGCGTTGCCAGCTCTTCTGTTCTCCCAGAGAACGCAGAAACCCAGGTTTTTCTGTAAAGTTTCAGTTTTTAAACATTACCAACAATTTCTAAATAATTTAAACTACACGTGCCTTTGGCAATGGGCACACAGATATGACCTTCACCCATGGATTACCAGTTTGCAATCCCTGCCTTAAGCTCAAAACTTAAGCCCAGTTTCTTCTTTCCTTTTGTTCAGCTATTCCTTTTCATTGTGCTCTCTCTACAGCCTCCCCCCATCCCCCTAGGCTAGTCCCCTGCCTCCTCCTCTTCTGTTTCGACTCACGTCATCGTAATTCCTTCAGTCCAAACCCTCGTTCCCTTCTCTAAATGCTGTCCTCTTATCAAAATTCCATTATAATGGTTATATAAAAAGACCCAAACTCCCAAATCAACAAAGTAATTTTTGATAAATCAAAATGACTAAAACTTTTAAGCCTTGCGTTAAAGGCCACCTAGCAGACTCCTCTGTTGCCTGTAGGCACTTGGGACATATAAATATTTAAAAGGTTCACCTTTGAATCATTTCTTTATTCCTGTTTGATATTACCTCATACATACACTAAATCTTTTCTCTTCCAGTTTTTAAAGTGAAGAACCCTGTCAGCTCTCCCTGTTCAACCTGTCACTTCCCCAATGCCCCCAGCTCCTCTCCACCAACATTCAGCTGCTAACATTTCAGGCAAGTTATCTGACTATCACCCCCTTGGACGAACTGGGGATTCTAACCCTGCCTGAGGCACAGTGGCTGGGACTGGAAGCTCCCTGAGGGAGTTTGTAGATACTCATCCAGCTCAGTGACTCGACTCTCTGCCAACACTAAGGCATTTTCATCCCTCATTTCCTGGATTCTTTCCAATTTCTGGTTATTTCACAGGACTAAAAGGCCAAAAACAAGACCAATCTTGAGTCAAGAAACGGTAGGCAATTACCTGTATACCAAGATTTACCCAAATATCCAACAGAAACTAAAAACTTCCCCACCTGTCCATGACGGCTGAAACCTCGGGCCAAGTTTTTCATTCCACCACGAAGATGCAGGAGTCGGTGCCCAGGAAACGCTCCAGCAAACTGCGCTGCAGTCTACGGGGGAACTACCTGATATTGGGCATTGTCCTGAAAGGCCGGTCTGACGGTGGGAGAAAGGAAAGACTGGTGCCGCAAAGCAGGTGGGAGGCCCACCGAGGACGGGCGAGGTACCTGTGACGGCAGGCGCCATGGTCACTGCCCTCTTTCGCTGGCATTTCTCCCCTACCTCGCTCCCACTTGCTCCTCCTCCAGCCCTGCAGCGCAGTCAGTACTTTTGTCTGCCCACATTGGAGAATTTGGGGAAATATTTGAACACTTCCTCCCGTCATTCAGACAAGATCAAAACTCTACCTACCCCACAACTCTGCAGCACCCCAGCGTTTACATTTGCACAGACATCTCAGGAGACTGATAAAATCTGCTGGAGTGTTATGCTGCTAATTCCTGAATCAAGACTCCAGGCGAGTCCTTTCTCATCGAGGAATTTCACTTTCCTGGTCCAACAGAGACACAGCCCAGAGGGCAAACTCCCATGTTGAGTATAATTCTTTGGGTGAAATGTTTAGAAGAGTCCTGCCAACACAGTGCGGCAATTTCCATGCAAATTCCTGCCTGTGGGGAAAAACGCAATTGGCCCCACAACCATACTGATGAGGCACCCCCTCCCCGCTCCAGTGGGGTGTGGAGGACCCACTTGGAGGAAGAGATCTATGTGTTTGTTCAGCTTTTCTCCCTCTGAGCATAAACAACGCCTGTTTCAAAAGAGGTGTTGGCTCCACACTGCTGCTCACTGGCAAGGGCAGCAGGGAAATGAGAAGTTGTCCTCCCCTGCTTCTCAGCAGGACCCGGAGAACAAAGGCAGTGTGCTTTTCAGAAAGGGAAAGAAGCCATGGCACTGTGAAATGAAAAAAGGCTGGTTAACCATGAGGAGATTACAAAGAAGAATCATCATCATCACCCATAAACTGGGTTAATTCTAGGTAATGTCGGTGCTTCAACCCACCCGCCGGATTCCGAGGGACCCTGGGCCACGCTGGGGCCGTGGGAGCCGCAGTGGTGGGAAGGGTTCAGCAGAATGTGCTGCTCTCCTCCACTGTCAACATGGACTGGGGCAAACTGCAGTAAACAACTGTGGTGAAGTTGAACTAGCTCAGGGGTCTTTATACTGGGATATGGGTACATTTGCCGGAGTGAGTGGAGACTTTCCAAGGGGTTCAAGGGCAGGGATGGCTTTAGCTAATCAACTGCCTAATCTTCAACTTCTGTTTGTTCTCATCCCTGAACTTAATCTGCGTAAAATGGGGCCATAAGGATTCTTCTTTTCCCCTGTAGTCTTTTTCTTATTTTGCAAAAGAAGAGCACACACTTCACCTGCTATAGTCTTACTCAAATGTATTGTCCTGGGGTGTGAAACCTCCATAGCTTCTTCCTAAGGGAGAATCCTTGACTAGAAAAGCAAGAGAGCTTCAGAAAGAAATATTACAGGGGGGTGAAAAACTCATGGGAAGCCTCTTTCTTCCTTCCCTCACTCCTGTCTTTCCTCTATTTCCTGGAATCAGAATTCAGAAGAATAGATTTGCAAAGAGTTGCATACAAGCACATTTATTTGAATTTTTTAAAAAAAGATTTTTTTCTGACAGAAAATAAGTCCAATTTGGCAAAATGGTTTAACAATAAGGACTAGCTTCACCAATTAATTTACATGATGGACACTCTCTGTAAATTTAATAAGCTAATCTGCAGTGCCAAAGTTTTGCTGAAGATATATTTTAATCATGGATATGATATTCAGCACATCATTTAATACATACTTTGCAACTCTAAATTTATGACAAAAATTTTAGATGTCAACTCAAAAAACAAGTCTTGTTTTTCATCCTCACTCAAAGGTATGCTTATTGAATTAGAGAGAGGGGAAGGGAGGGAGAGAAACATCAACTGGTTGCCTCTTGCACATGCCACAGCCACAGGTGCCACGACCTGGGACTGAACCACACATTCTGACAGGGAATCAAACCCGGTGATCTTTTGGTTTATGGGATGATACTCACATTGAGCCACACCAACCACAGCTCAAAGAATCTTTCAAAACATCTGGCATAGCTCAGTGGATTGAGCATGGGCTTCGAACCAAAGCATCGCATGTTCAATTCCCAGTCAGGGCACATGCCTGGGTTGCAGGCCATGGCCCCCAGCAACCGCACATTGATGTTTCCCTCTCTCTCTCTCTCTTTCTCCCTCCCTTCCCTCTCTAAAAATAAATAAAATCTTTTTAAAAACCTTTAAAAAAGAAAAAAAAAACACAAATGGAACACTTTAAAAAAAATCTCTTATGGAGTGCATGAGCCAAAAATTGAAGCCAGTTCTTTTCAGGTCAAACTACATGCAAAATTTCTCGATCTCTTTCCTTTCTCCCTATTTGTACCCAGCCCTACCCTGCACTCTCCTAGCCTTACCCTACTGTTTTCTTGGTCGTTACACTTGAGAGGAGCCTTTGTTCCTAGTGTTTAGTATTTCTTTCAGTTCCCTCAGTATAAAACCACTGAAATGACAGAAAAGTAGAGGGAGAAGCTGTGGGAGCCAGGCATAAAGACCCCAAAGCACTTCCTGAATATCTTGACCACCCTATAGATGAGGGTACTGGAATGAACAGATGGATTATCTCAACTGTTTCAGACAAAGTAATAAATTGGTTCTACTCCAGTTTCCCCACTGGACTCACTTCATATTTCCTTCCCACTCATAAGAAATAGATATGATGTTCAAGGTCACACAGAACAGCAACTTTTTTTAACTTTCTCTTGGTAATGCATTCCATTGGCACACTTCTCTTTATTGTCCATGATGACCACTCCTGAGTGTGAAAATAGAAGAAAAAAAGATACATAGATATAGATGTAGATATAGATATAGAGAAATAGATATTTCCCATTCCCTTTGCTTAATTGCTAGAAGGCCACCGTGATAAGTCATTGTCATTACCAATAATCCTCAGAAAAGATGATAAATTCCTCAGTGCCTCTGATTAGCATTACTGCCCACCTGGTTCTTACTTTAGACAATTTTTTTTTTAATTTTTTGTACCATGGCCCCCTTCAGCCCTCTGTGAAGCCTATGGACCCTGGTTCTTCCCTCCACCCCCCAGAGTGGCTGGACCACTTTTTAAAAAAATATTTTATTTATTTATTTTTAGAAAGAGAGGAAGGGAGGGAGAAAAGAGGAAACATCAATGTGCAATTGCCTCTTGAGTGCCCCCTACTGGGACCTGGCCAGCAACCCAGGCATGTGCCTTGATTGGGAATCAAACCAGCAACCCTTTGATTCACAGGCTGGCACTCAATCCACTGAGTCACACCAGCCAGGGCCCACTTCTTTTTAAATTGGGGTAAGAACACTTAACATGAGATCTGTACTCATGTACAGATCAAATTCTTAAGTATAAATTACAGTATTTTATAGACACTGTGTTGTGCAGATCTCTAGAGCTTATTCACCTTGCTTAATTGAAACTTTATGACCAGTGAGCAACTTAGAGTTGTGACCACCATTTCTTCTCTTCCGTGAGTGCCTGTTTCAGAACTCCCGCGTGAGTGCAATCATGCAGTATTTGCCCCATGACTGGTTTATTTCACGGAGCATTTTGTGCTCCCAGTTCTTCCATGTTGTTGCATATGACAAGATTTCTTCCTTTTCTTTAAACTTCTTTATGGAGTTATGACTGACATACAAAAGAATGTGCATATGTAATGTATACAGGTTGATGAGTCTGGAGATAATATATAGATACACCTGTGAAACTATTACCATAATCAATGCCATAAACATATCCATCACTGACAAAATTCCCTCTCACCCTCTTCTTGTGTATGTGTGTGACTGGAACACATAAGATCAACCCTCTTATCAAACTTTAAGGTATACTATTCAGAATCATTAACTTTACACACTTTCCTTATAGATCTCAATAACTTTTTCACTTTGCATAAATGGAACTTTGTACCCTTTGACCAACTAATCCCATTTTCCCCTCCTCCCAGCTCCTGGAAACTACCATTCTACTATCTGCTTCTACAAGTCTATTTTAAATTCCTCATATAAGTGAAGTCATGTAGTATTTGTTTTTCCGTGTCTGGCTTATTTCACTTAGCAAAATGCTCTCCGGGTCCATCCATGTTGCCACAAATAGCAGAATTCCCTTCGATTTTAAAGCTGAATATTATTTTATTGTATGGGCACATATATGCCTCAAATGCACACACACACACATCTGTCACATTTTTCTTAACCATTCATCCACTGATGGACATTGAATTTGCTTCCAGATCTTACTATTGTGTACAGCGCTGCAATGAACATGGTGCTGCAGATATCACTCCTGAGTCTGGATTTCAATTCTTTTGGAAATGGGATTGGTATGAACCCCTTCTCAGAATTCATAAAGCAAATGAGTAGGATGGGAAAGGAAGTAATTATCTTAAAATACTGTTATAAAATATTTTAAAGTGATTTTGTGGCATAGCGGTATATGTGCTTTTTATTAGCATATTAAACAGTAAGCACTGACAGCAGGAGTTAAGATCTATCATAATCTTAAAGTAGTGATTAGTATAAATGATATTTTGAAGTATCTGCAACCACTGTAATATGTTATTAAAATATCTACAATTTGGTGACAAATTCACAGATACTGCTGGTATTACTGGAGTTTGTTGCTTGTATACATAATAAAAGGAAATGCCATACTTCACTTAGAGTGTAGTGAAAACAAAGACAAGTTGTTTTTCTCATCCAAGTGCATAGATCCCCTGTTTTAGACAAACTGTGGCTCAGGTAACATTTTGAAGGCCTGTGCACCTTCCCTTTTTGTCCCCTCTTTACCCTTCTGGTTGGCTCTTCCTTCCCAAAGCATCTACCCTGTGCTGTGGCAGCTTTGGTTAGCTGACATGATGGCTCAGGAATAAGAACAACCCATCACTGACTGTCTACCACTTTGTCTACGAGACATTATTTGCATACCTTTAAACAACCATCCAAGACATTTTATTCGTAAAACAATTGAAGTCTAGAGAGGTTAAGTAACTTGCCCAAGGCAACAAAGTGGAAGATCAGGTATTTAAATTCAGGTCTGTATGACTTAAAGCTCAGTCCCATTTCAACTACACCATACTGCCTCCTTCTGGTATAGAGAAATTTTGCACTTTAAGAGGGAATCTAAAGACCAGATTTCTCCAAAAAAGATTTCTAACGGAATTTCAGTGATCATCAGAGCTATTTAGAGGTAAGGAGTCTTCAGATATCCCTCAAACCTTGTCATACAAGTGACTATTCTCACCCACCACGCCAATGCCCCCAAGAGGTAAGGAATTGGACCAAACTGCAGAAATATATCCGTAGTCTTTGTGAGGGCTGAATAAATTACAGACATGTAGACAAAAAGACCTTCTATCTCTGTGAAGGAAAAACGGCGACTGTGGAAAAAAATAGTTTTTGCCAGACTGCCGTTACAGGCAATGTTCTAATGTATTCTGTATTTTTTTTTTAATTGCTCTCAACACAGTGAAAACAAAACAAAAAACCAAAACTAGTATTCCTACCTCATAGAGGAGAAACTTGAGAGCCAAAAAAGATGACAGAAAACAGAATGTGAAGGGATCTCCCCATCTGTACAGTTTTACAATAGATTTCTGTTGTTAGTAGATTTCCACAATCTTGGAAAGAAGAAATCATCGGGCAGAGGAAGGAGAGCACCAGAGCACTGCTTTGCAGCCTAAATTTGCAAACAACTTGAAGACAGTGTCCTCCCAGTAGAGTGTAAACTCCCACATGGAAGGGACCATGTCTTTGGCATGGCTGCACTCTGAGCAGCCAGAGCGGGTCTGGCATAGCAGATGCTCACAGTGATTGTTTATTCAAACTAAGGCAGAACCGGCCTGTGAACTTCCTCTGTAACTCTTCAGAGCATCCGAGGCATTTTCCTGTCAGGAGAGAACATGCAATGTTTCTAGCAGGTAGGTTTCCCAGGCCATAAACTTCCTGGACAGTGCTACATTCATTAGACATAAAATAATGCACAGTCCTGGCAGGTGTAGCTCAGTGGATTGAGCACAGGTTGTGAACCAAAAGGTTGCTGGTTTGATTCCCAGTCAGGGCATATGCCTGGGTTGCAGGCCAGGTCCCCAGTAGGGGCCATGGGAGAAGCAACCACACATTGATATTTCTCTGCGTCTCTTTCTACCTCCCTTCCCCTCTCTCTAAAAATAAATAAATAAATAATCTTTTTAATTTTTTTAAATATTTTATTTATTTATTTTTAGAGAGGGAAGGGAGGGAGAAAGAGAGAGAGAGAGAGAAACATCAATGTGCAGTTGCTGGGGACCATGGCCTGCAACCCAGGCATGTGCCCTGACTGGGAATCAAACCTGCAATGCTTTGGTTCTCAGCCTGCACTCAATCCACTGAGCTATGCCAGCCAGGGCCAAATAAATAATCTTTTAAAAAACAAATAAAAATTAAAATAAAATAAAATAATGCACATCTTTATCTCTTCTCTTTATTCTTCTCTCTTAACATGTGTCTTGCTATTTTAAGGCAGAATTGGCAAGTATTATACCCACTGCAACCACTGGATGACAGACCTCATCTGACTTTTTACTAATATTTGTCAAGTTCAAATACATGGTAGTTTATTGAGTGCATTAGAAAATTAAGATGGATGGGAATGGATTATTTCTAACATTTTCTATACTACAAAAATTCTTTAAAAATCTACACTAGTCTCTAACTAAATTTTCTCCAATCTTTTATGTTTTATTGTTTATAGCATCACAGTTGTCCTACTTTTCTCCCCCTCACCCCCTCTACCCAGCCTGCCCCCTCACTTCCACAGTCAGTCCCCTCACTGTTGTCCATGTCCATGGGTCCTTCATACATGTTGTTTGACTAATCCCTTCATTTTCTTTCAATCAGTCCTTGCCTCCCCGCTGACCTCTTACAGCTGTCAGTCTGTTCCACGACTCTATGCCTCTGGTTCTATTTTGCTCATTAGTTTCTTCTGTTTATTAGATTCCTTATATAAGTGAGATCATACGGCATTTGGCTTTCACTGACTGGCTTACTTCATTTAGCGTAATAGTCTCCAGTTCCATCCATGCTATTGCAAAAAGCAGGACTTCTTTCTTTCTACCGTGTAAATATTCCATTGTGTACCACAGCTTTTTAATCCATTCATCTACTAATGGGCACTTAAGCTCTTTCCAAATCTTGGCTATTGCAAATAGTGCTTCTATGAACATAGGGGTGCATGAATTCTTTTGAAGTAGTATTTCAGGGTTCTTTGGATATATTCCCAGCAATAGAATCACTGGATCGTAAGGCAATTCCATTTTTAGGGGTTTGTTTTTTTTTTTTTTGAGGCAATTCCATACTGTTTTCCACAGTGGCTGCACCAGTCTGCATTCCCACCAACAGTGCACTAGGGTTCCCTTTTCTCCACATCCTCAGCAACACTTGTTTGTTGATTAGTGATACCGATTCTGGCAGGTGTGAGGTGATATCTCATTTGGTTTCAATTTGCATCTCTCTGATGGCTAGTGATGTTGAGCATCTTTTCATATGTCTATGGGCCATCTGTATGTCCTCCTTGGAGAAGTGTCTTTTCAGGTCCTTTGCCCATTTTTTAATTGGATTATTTGTCTTCCTGGTATTGAGTCATATAAGTTCTTTATATATTTTGGAGATTAAACCCTTATCCGATGTATCACTGGCAAATATGTTCTCCCATACAGTTGGTTCCCTTTTCATTTTGATGGTTTCTTTAGCTTTGCAGAAGCCTTTTAATTTGATGTAGTCCCATTTGTTTATTTTTTCCTTTATTTCCCTTGCCCTAGGAGATATACTGGTAAAAATATTGCTATGTGAGATATCTGAGATTTTACTGCCTGTTTTCCTCTAGGAATTTTATGATATCAAGACTTATATTTAAGTCTTTTATCCATTTTGAGTTTATTCTGGTGAATCGTGTAAGTTGGTGGTCTAGTTTCATTTTTTTTTTCATGTACCTGTCCAGTTCTCCCAACATCAATTATAGAAAATAGTGTCTTTACTCTACCATATGCTTTTGATACTTTTGTCAAATATTAATTGACCATAAAGACATGGGTTTATTTTTGAGCTCTCTATTCTGTTCCATTGATCTACGTGTCTGTTCTTATACCAGTACCAGGCTGTTTTGATTACAGTGACCTTGTAGTATAGTTTGACATTAGGTACTGTGATCCCTCTAACTTTGTTCTTCTTTCTCAAAATTGCTAAGGCTACTCCAGGTCTTTTTTGGCTCCATATACATTTTTGGACTATTTGTTCTAGATCTGTGAAATATGCCATTAGAAATTTATACTAGTCTCTAACTAAATTTTTTCCAGTCTTTCTTATCTAGTGGTAACTATGCAAAACTATTTCAACAAATATTTATTAAGCAACTACTATGAGCTTTATAGTATTCTAGGTACAAGAGGTAGGGAATACAATGTCATAAGTGCTAAGCAGCAGTATAAATGCAGTTCCATGAATGAACTGAGAAGTAATACATTTTTGTAGTACTCCCACTCTTTAATCTGCTTCACACATACCAGCTGTTTTTCTCAAGGCCACATTTCCTTCCCATTCTTGGGGCTAGACCCACTCTCCCGACTCACTTCTTTTCCAAGCAGACCATTTCTCACATAACCGATGCCATTCAATAAAAATGCACATTAATACATTCTGATCTCTCGCAACTTCACTCATGATGGAGACCCCTGTTGTTCCACGTCTCACCTCAAAGTTCCACGTGCAATTATTCCACCAGGTCAGTGAAGTCCATACTTAGGGGTTCCACTTATCTAGTGCTACATAACAATTATTCTGAAATCCAGTGGTTTAAAACAACAACCATTTTATTGTATCTCATGATTGTGTTGACCAGGAATTTGGGTTGGGCTCAGCTGAGTGATTCATCTTCCAAATGGTGCTCATGGTGATCACTCTGCTGTATTCAGCTGGCAGATGGCCTCAGTCACATGTCTGACACCTTGAAGAAGAAAGCAAATGTCTGTAACACTGGACTCAGCTGGGACTCTGAGCCAGAGTACCTGTATGTGACCCTACCAGAATGACAGCCACAGGGTAAAAGTGATGAGGTAGATAGAAACTGCATGGTCTTTTGTGAGCTAGTCTCAGAAGTGACAAAGCATCACTCCCATCATACTCTTTTGGCCAAGGCAGTCACCAGCCTTCCCAGGTTAAAGAAGAGACACAGACCCCTACCTTTCCGTGAGAAGAGTATCAAAGGATACATGGCCATGTTTTAAAAGAGTTACATACAGGTTTCTTATATTAACACAATTTCTCTTCTAAACCAAAGGTGGCCAAGAGAGTTATGGCTATTCCCACCCCACCCACTTCCTCTTCTTCTCACGTCACCCAAGTTTGCTTCTTCTGCCTGATCTGCTCACTCTGCATGTTCCTCTCACCTACAGTGCTATGTGGGAGGTGACTTCCTGAATCGGGGCCCTCATGGCATGAGGTTCTCAGTCTACATCTATGGCTGCATAGCGGATACACACTAAGGAGCTGAGTCTCCATTCCTCTTATTTAAAGATGCTATTCCCAATTGTTTCATGCCAGGAATGGATTCTTTCTCCACTGCTGCTGCTTTTGCACTGTTCTGTCTTTGAGGCACTCCTGCTGTTCCCTTCTACGTCAGTTCTACACTAATCTCTGCCAAAAACTGAGCTCTCATAGTGGGTCTTTACCTGCCCTACTACAATGTTTTGTGCTCCAACAGTACACTTGAGACTGAACTGCAAAGTGGGTAAGAATACAAGCATTAGGGTCAGAAAGATCTGGATCTCTAATCCCTGCTCCACCAATTACTATGTGATCTTGTTCAAGCTACTTAGTATCTCTAACCCTTGGTTTCCTAGTCTGGAAAATGAACACAAAGATGTATACTTCATAGGGTTATTGAAGGGATTAAAGGGGACTGCACAGACAAAGCAATTATCTCACTGCCTGGTACTCAGTAAATACCCACTAAGTGGTAACTATAGTAGTAGAAGCAGCACTGCTAGTAGTAGCAATAGGAGTTAACAACATTTAACAGATTGAGGACTAAAATGACAAAGGGAGGTACTCATGAACATGCAAATGGATTTTAAAGCTCCAATCCTTTCTCTCTAGAATACAAACTGGACTTAAATAAAAATATGAGTATGGATATGGGTATGGGCACACATACATAAGCATTAAATCCAAATATTCATCTTTTCACCAGGTATATTTTATTTATATTTCTTGATTGTTCCTATGGGTATTTTCTGCCATTCATTTATACCAGCTATGAAGTAATTTGTACTAAGAGAATCTACTTGTCCTAGAAAAGCATTCAGATGTAAAAGTGGGGCTCAGCAGATCACAAAAAAATACTGCATGATGAAAACGTCTCTAGAGCATCATAAAGAAACACTTCAATATTTAAGGTGGCTGAATTCACTCCAAGGACTGAGACACAGACTGCCTCTCACCAGCTCAGCTTCAATATATAGTTCTTGGCTCCAGTCCACTGTTCAATGAATGTGATCAGTGCAAATAAATACAAGGTGAATAAATCTTAAAGATACTGAACTAAGTTATTTCCCAACACAAGAACACAAGGGACAAGACAATCTTGATTAGTCAACGCCCCAGCTAGTATTTTATCTTGGAGCAGCTGATGGGAATTCATGTTACTGACTCCCTGTTTGAATCTTCTTTGGAGGGAGCTGTTATCACAACACCCTCTCCATAGTTAAGATCAGTCAATATTCCTTCATCTGGGAGATGCGTAAGGTCTAAGGTTTTACTGGTCCTGACAGGAAGTAATCTGCATCACAATTCACATGCAATTCATGTCATGTGGTTCAACCTTTCTGAACAAGTGAGAATCTTCCCAACAGGGACTGTATTTACCTGCCATTCATCTATAGCTGTGCAGAGGAAACTGGGTAGAAGATAAAGTTAAGGGCACTTTAGAGGATCTGAAATTTTACTTCTCAATAGGCAGCAAAGGACTGGAGGAAACATAGGAAGTTCCTGGGCTTGATATCAGTACAGTGTATTAACGTCCTAGGGCTGTCATAACACAGTACCATAAACTGGGTGGCTTTAATGATACCTGTTGTCTCAGAGACCTGCAGGCTAGACATCCAAAATCAGAACTGGCCCTTGTGGAGAGCTATGAGGGAAAATCTGTCCCATGGCTCTCTCCTAGCTTCCGTTGGCCTCGGGTGTTTGCAGCAGCACAACTCCAACCTCTGCCTCCATCTTCACACGGCTGTCTTCTCCCCGTGTGTGTTTACATCGTCTCTCCTCCATGGATGTCTACAACTGTGTGCAATTTCTTTTACATAAGAATTTTTGTCACATTGGATTAGGGCCTCCCTAATGACCTCAACCACCTCTGCAAAGGCACTATTTCCAAATAAGATCATGTTCTGAGGGGGTTAGGACATGTACAGATTTTTTTTGTTTGTAATCCTCACCCAAGGACATTTTCTTCATTGGTTTTAGAGAAAGAGGAAGGGAGAGAGGCACATCTATGCGAGAGAGGAGCATCTACCAGTCTCCTCCCGTACATGCCCATACTGGGAATCACACACACGTGAACCATGATCGTAAGTGCCAGGGCCGGAGATGGAGTCCACAACCTAGGTATGCACCCTTACCAGGAATCAAACCCACAACCATTCGGTTACAGAATGATGCTCCTACCAACAGAGCCACACTGGCCAGGGTATGAACGGATAATTTTGGGAAGACACAATTCAACCCATAAGATATAGTATGCAAAACTTTGACCAAAACAGACCAAGGAAATGTCATAGTCACATTACAATAATGTAGGCCCAGGAAAAAATGCCAAAGCAGCACACATGATTCCCATTCTAGTCTTCCAAAACAATTGTTCAATCTCCTTTTCTGCAAGCTACCATTAATGTTCTTTCACTTTCAAACTCTGTAACTCAAAGCACAGAGAACAACTTGATAACCTTGTTATCCAGATCTGTTCTGGGATGTCTAGCTCCCAAATAGGTTCTTCTGTTAGGTCCAGGATTCCCCTGAGTTTTCTATGTTTATTATTGCTTTAGCAAGAGGGTTTGGAATAACTTGCCGCCAATTGCTCTGTATCTTATTTTGTTGAGAGTAATAGATGTACATGGTATTGACAGACACAAGTTAGTTGTAGATTGCTAAAAATCCCTCCATATATTGGATTTTGAGCACATCTTTCTCAGAAGAATGTTTTTCCTCTCTTCACCTCTGGCTTCCAATTTCTTAGAACCAACACCATTCAGGAGAGTTCAAAATGAAGAAACTAGGGTATTTGTGATTTTCTTATGCCTTAAGAATTGCTTCTGCCAAGGACTGGACTCTTAGAAATGGATTTTCGGTTTCTTTCATTATACTTCAAGGAAGAACACTATGAATTGGGGAATATCTCCTTCCCTTACCAAAAGTATATGTTTTAAGCTTTTGAACCACCTAAAGGACTAACTTGCACACTCTATGAGAAATGAGGGACAAGAGACCAATTCATAGAAACTATACGCCTGAATCCATCACGTGAAATTTGAGACTGTGCTCCATGACAGAAGCAACAACGTAGAAAGTAAAGCCAATGTAAGAAATGCTTAGGCTAATCTTTGTAATGGCTTCTTCCTCCGAGAATGGGTGTTGAATTTTAAATATTCCAAAGGCAGAAAGGAGCCAAAATTCAAGAAATATATAAAGAAATATTACAGAAAAAATACCCAGTCTCTAGAACTTAGAGTTACGGAATTATAACTAATTCTAACAAACTTGGAAATGGAATACCAAACTCACAGGACCACTCAGTGGCACCCTGCTCTTGCCTGAGTAACTGACATTACAGAAGATCAAGTTATGGAAGGTACATTTTCAGCAACAGCACCCCCAGATTCATGTTCAACACATGGGTTTCTAGATATTTCAAAAGGTGCCATTATGTATTATATGAAGGAAAAAGAAATATTAAAATCATCTTCCCCAAACTTGACCTGTTAATTCCAGAAATAAAGGCCACTTACCTAGCTTAATGATTGTTTGGCTGTCTGTGCTAGTGTACTGGTTTTAGGCATTTTTCTTTCAAGTGAAATTGTAGCTGTACTGTAATACATTTTCTGACACCTCTTAACTATGATAGGTTGTAGTAACTGGAATAGTTCAGTTGCATGATCTCAAAACTAGGACAGCCCTGAGAGATTGTCTACCTTTTCAAAGTGTCTTTTACATACACGACCACTGTATCTTGTATGAGCTTCCAGCAACTCTCTGCGGGAGATGGAGAGGATGTCAATAACTCAAAAGAACATGGAAATCCAGAGTGGATTGGGGACTTGCCTAAACTCACCCACAGGACAGAGCTTTCACTCCATGTTTTCTACATCCTCTTGTCCATTTCTATCTCATGTCCATGTCACCTCCAAACTCATCATTCAAACACTTCAGCACCCGAGGCACAGCTCCTCTCCCCAATCTCTGGCCATTGTTCTCAATCACAGAATCATCTGTATTGATGACCATAAAATTTCTCAACAGCTCTCACTTTCAACTCTGCCACGCATGAGCTATAACTTGGATTTTCTCATCATCTCTAAGATTCAATTCTCCTTTTCTGATCAATCTGCTCACTTTCTTCTCCCATCCCCATTTATCTACTCAATATGCCCTTTACCATAAGAAGTTTGTCCAAAAAAAAAAAAAGCCTATTAAGAACCTACTGCACCTGGGCCTGGGAAATCAGTGGAAGACCAGCTAAAGACAGACAGCCCATTCTGAGTGTCCTCTCTCAGTCTAACCCACTCTTTAACCTCTTAGTCAGTTAGCAGCTCCCCCTGCACCAGTCCACACCTGCTCTAAAGTCCTCACTGGTCTCCTGGACAATGGACAGTGATTTCAATGTTACCCTCTCTGGCATTCTAACATCCTTCAGTTCACTGATCATCCACCATTCCAATCCCCCGAACTGAATCACCTCACCATGCACATTTTCTTCTCCCAGACTACCTTGCTGCTGGACACAGTTACAAAACTATGATGATTAGGTGCAAGTTCAAATTCTCCAACTTGATCTAAGACCTTTAAATTATTCCAGAAGTCCAAGAGAGAATCAAAGTATGGCTGGAAGTTTCTAAAATGCAGAGTTTGGCTTGAGACAAAGATAGCGACTTATAACCACATCAGTGAACCAAGAACAGAATAGCAATGAGTTCAGTGTTACTGCTGGTGCTTACATAGAATTCAAATCAGAGGTTCCCAAACATGACTGCCTATAAGAAACACCTGGAGAGATTTTTTTGAAATACAGAATCCCAAGCCCCGTGTCAGACCTACTGGATCTGAACCTCTGGGAGGTGTATTCCTAAAGCTCCCTTGGTGATGCTGACACAGCCAACCTGCTGACAGTCATTAGAGTCCCACCAGGTTATACCACTGACTGCACTTTATTCCAGGATACAACGAAGGGAACTTCTTCTTTGGAGAGGAGTCTAGGTTGGGTGGTCTGCCTTTATACTTTATTTCCAATTCTTTCTCCTTTTCCTGAATGTGAAGCCTGTCAATCTTGTCTACTGCTTACACCCCTCTGTCCCACATGTCACTTAGAGCTAAACACACTGATGCAACTTGGGAGCACAATCCCTGCCCAGATCAGCTGTGTCAGTCCAGGATTCCATTCCGGCCTGCCAGCACGAAGAACCACAACTTCCCTTAGTTTTCCCAATGATATGGACTGCTGGCTCTTTCTGCCCCGCTGCTCTCTAGCCTCATTTGTAATGACTTTATGTTAGCCAGGATGAATGTTTCTTCATTTCTGCCCTGTAGCAGAAGTCAAAGCAAGATGCACATCACATCTTTGCTCGACTAAACACGTAAATACATTTGCTGCTGCAGTTGGCCTCAGTGGACTCTATCAAGTGCAGTTTATGTCACTGTTTTTCAACATCTTTATGGTCAGTGAAAAGATCAAGCATTACCTTCAGTGATGGTAAGATCCAAATAGCCAGTTCCAGTAAATCCCTGAAGATGAGTCATAGTCCGATCATTTGATTTTTAATAAATCTCCCCCACATGCATCTCGATAAAAGCAGACATTTCAGGATTTTTTTAAGTTCCCTACCAGGGCTTTCCTTTTCATACTTTTTAGTTGCCAAATTATACAAAATTATAATTTCCCTCATTTAATATGGATAGGACTACATGGTCCTTAAGAAATGTTACCTGCAAATATAGTTACTTGACCCAAATTCCATATATGCACAAAAAACAGGTACGATAACACTCTAAATGTTGACTCTTCTTGTCTTTCTCATTAAATTACAAAGGTTTTGTACAGGTCAGCTTTGCCGGTGCCTCTTTACTTTCATTTCTGTAACAATCTTCTTTATTATTAATAACAGTGATGGCAATAAAAGTAATAATAATGCCTGCATTTCTTCCCAAGAGCACAAAGGTCTTGGCCCTCAATACCAACATGCACTAAAACATATGACAGGTGCTGTATATCATTTTTTTAAACACCTTGAATGTCTTCAAAAATTTTCCTTTAGTTTCTATGGAAATTCCTAACAATTGCCATTTACTAAAGCCAAAAGTGGCAAAAAAAATTTAAATTTTCTTTTCTATTGTCCCTTTAACAGAACAGTCTCACATTTTCAGTCTTTCAAGTCTCATGTACACATTATAAAATCACTGAAATTGGAGAGAAATTAGAGAAATACTTCAGCTTTCTTCTCAAGGCCAGAATTTATGTAGGACTTTTTCTAACAGGAAAGGTTAGACAAGGTGGCCATTACTTACCTAGAAGTAAGCTGTATCTCTGAGGAAAAGACGGACTTCTGGCCCACAATCGGGACTGCTCTCTTCTTAGCTGGAATCAGTCACTCCTGCTTTTCCCTTATTATATCAGCTTTTAGAAATGTAATTTCTCTTTCAGTCATCTGGTCAACCACTTGCTATCAATTAAATAGATTTTGATTTGTTGGCTGTTTCTTCCTCAGCACCTTACCTACCATCCAGAGGCACCAACAAGAGAATGGATTGGGAGGTGCAGATCAAGATCTTATAAAGCACAGAAAGATGAGGATGACTAAACAGAAGCCCTCATTTAGCCCACATTCATTTCAATTTACTAAACATTTATGGAATGTTGATTGTCCTGAAATAAGTTCCCTTGAAAATGGAGTCTGGGGCAAGGCTTAAACTCTAAACTCCATTGGGGGAGGTAATCCCAGGGCAGTGAGACACAGTCTCCTAGGGTAAGCTATACAGAAAGCTTTCTCTTGAAATAGTTCATCAGGGGCTGGAAGACAGAAATTATCTACAAGCTTCCTCCAATATGTTACACCCTGGGGTCATACCAAGTCAGTTGCCATTCAGCAACTGGAGTGAAAGGAGAAGTCTGGAGTTCCAGAGAAATAGGTAAAGGCCAGAGAACCTGAGGTAGCTCCGAACAGTGTCTGATACACAGATCATGTGCACTGAGACATCTTGTGTACTATTTCCTAGTTAAATACGACTCAAAATCATAATTAAATACATCCTGCCTATATTTTCAAATCACAACTAAGAAAAAAATACCTTCCAATCACAGCATTCCTTTAAAGAAGACATATGTAAGAGTTTTATGATCTTTTTTAGGAATTTTCACCTATGAATTTTCATTGATAGTATCACAAAACAATAAATATTAGTTTAAAGAAAAAAAGTTGATGTTCTGGAGAACCTTTAATTGCTACAGCCCCTTTAAACTACCAGAATTAAATAAATATTAAATGAGAGCTTCTAAGGAAACATGGAGAATTCAAGTGGACTCCATAGGTGGTCCCCCATCAGGCAGATGGTTGGAGATGACTCTGACTTCCTCCACAAAACAGTTGTGAGCATTGTGTTGAAATGCTATGGGACAGAGAGGAGGAAATCTAGGAAGAGCAAATTACTCCCTTCATTAGTATGCAAATAAATATATTATGCAAATATTATGAGCAACACTGCAACTATGGCTATAATATTTTAAGTCTATCTTACACAAAATGCTTTAAATTCATCTGCCTGAAAGAAAAACAAAAGCTTTTTTTAATTATCCTATCAAATTTTTCACTGGATTATTTGGGCCAAAACAACTCTGCATCTGATGCAATCTGAATCAGTATCATTGGACTTATACATAATTGTGATTAAAATACTTCAGCTCAGTCTAATTTCTTCCTGCCCCTAATTAGTGACCAAATGTCCTAAAGGACAGATGACTTACCATCATCAGTACTGTCATTAAATATTTGGATTAAGCAAGGAATTCATTTTGGCTAATAATGTCTGATGTTAGAGTAGTCATTTATTTGAATGGCAGAGAAGACAATTTAATTCCAGTACATACCAAGTCTTACTTGCCATGAATTAGAAGTTCAAGGTGCTTATATTGTTAACTCCAAGTCCTCAGACCACCTTCATTTTCAGTTTGTCAAAAATTCTTAAAAACAAATTTAAAAAACTATTATTTACATTTGATCACTCTCTACCTACAAGGAGAAAAAAAGAGTTTGCTTAGGCCCTCCAAAATAATACTGGAGGGACCTTATCTTATTATAGGTATAGTTCACACAAAGATGCCTTAGTCTCTGTATTAGTTCACTGGGGTTGCAGTAATAAAGTACCACACACAGACTGAGTGTCATAAACAACAGAAATCTGTGTCTTTATCTGGAAGCTGGAAATCCAAAATCAAAGTACTGTCAGGGTTGTTTCCTTCTGAGAGCTGTGAGGGAAGAAACTGTCCCAGGCCTCTCTCTCTTTTTTTCTTTAAAGATTGATTTTATTTATTTATTTATTTATTTATTTATTTATTTATTTATTTAAGAGAGGGGAAGAGAGGGAGAGAAATATCACTGTGTGGTTCCTCTCATGCACCCCTGTTGGGGACCTGGCCCACAACCCAGGCATGTGCCCTGACTGGGAATCGAACCGGCAACACTTTGGTTCACAGGCCAGCACTCAATCCACTAAGCCACACCAGCCAGGACCCAGGCCCCTCTCTTGGTTTGCATATGGCCATCATCTTCTTATGTCTCTTCACATTGTCTTCCCTCTGTGTGTGTCCCTTTGTCTAAATTTCCCCTTTAGATAAAGACAACGCACATTGGATCAGCATCCATCCTAACAATCTTGTTTTAACTTGATTACCTCTGTGGATGCTGTCTCCAAATAATGTCACATTTTGAGGTACTAGGGTTAAGACTTTAACATATGAATTTAGAAGGGGACAAAATGCAAACCCATAATACTCCTCAACACTCTTGCATTTTGTGAATGTAACCTGCAAAGATGGGTTCTGCTGGGGTAATGACAGAGGTTAGAATGCAGGCTCCAACACCCTATCACAGCTCCTGGCTGGAGGAAGGCTTCAAACAAGTCCCTCAACCTCCTTAAACTCTGTTTCTTCATTCGTAAAATGGAACTGATAATAGTTCTTACTCCATAGGGCTGCCAGGAGGTTAAACAGTCAATCCAGATACTTAGCCCAGTGTCTGGCACATACTAAGTGCTCCTGATATGTTAGTTATTATTAGCATAAATTATTATTAATTTAATATGGTCAGTTTAAACTAAAAAGTAAAACTCATAAACCCAGTGACGGGAGAAAAGAATTTCCACCTTTCTCTCCAACCAACTTAATCCCCTCTGAGTAAGAAGTGTCTTTTAGATTCAGGCAGACTCCCACAGCCAAGCTCTCAGGAACACCTGGCCTTGAATTACAGTGGCCGATCTCCACCTTACTCCACCCTTTAGTGCTTCAGTGTTTCTTCAAAGTGAATTTAGTGACCAAATGTTCTACACTGGGTGGGAATCCTCTCATCTGAGACATTATGCCAAGCAGCTTCCTTCTCACACTACCTGCTTCTCCACATCTCAGAAAGTTATCTCTATTCTACATATCCTAGTTTTAAGCAGTTCCTATTTTCTGTTATTCAGCCAAAATTAGATTACCAATTTCTTCAGTTGTTGTTGAATATTTTTTCCAAATCCATCTTTCACAAATTCAGTAATATTCATGGTGTTTATATATTAAATTTATATAGGACTTCCAGCCAAGATGGAGGCGTAAGTAGACACACTGTGCTTCCTCAAATAACCAAGATAGGGACAACAACAATTTAGAAACAGAATAACAACCAGAACTGACAAAAAAAATTGAACTGTATGGAAGTCCGACAACCAAGGAGTTAAAATAGACACATTCCTCCAGATGGTAGGAGGGACAGAGTCAGCGGTGGGCAGAGAGGGGTCAAGGCAAAAAAAGCCATGCCACCAGGTGCACAGGACAGCAGCTGACAAACCCCAGGTGCGCAAGATGGCAGTGGGTGGACCCTGGGCTTGGGGTGGCAACAGGCAGACCCAGTGAGGCAGTGATTGTGAAGTGGGATGCAGTGGTCAAGGTGGCTGGCGGACCGGGTGGTCCCACATTCGTGCACGCAGATAAACCAGGCAAAACTGGGAAGCAAGACAGACTATGCAACCTGGGGTCCCAGTGCAGGGAAATAAAGCCTGAAAACACCAATTGAAAACACCTGTGGGGGGTTGAGGTGCCTGTAGAGACTCCCAGCCTCACAGGAGAGTTCGTTGGAGTGACCCATGGGGTCCTAGAACCTACACAAACCCATCTAACTGGGAATCGGTACCAGAAGGGCCCAGTTTGCCTAGGGGAAGTGACAGAAGGGACTGAAATCCCACAGAGAGAAGCAAGTGCCATTTGTTCCCTCTTGGACCCCACCCCCACATACAGCGTCACAACCCAGCGACTGGGCTGAGCCGCCCTGGTGAACACTTAAGGCTCCACCCCTCATATGTAACAGGCGTAACAAGATAAAAAAAAAAAAAAAGGCCTAAACAGAAGAACAGATCAAAGCCCCAGAACAAATACAACTAAGCGACGAAGAGATAGCCAACCTATCAGATGCACAGTTCAAAGCACTGGTGATCAGGATGCTCACAGAATTGGCTGAATTTGGTCTCAAATTAGATGAAAAAATGAAGGCTACACTAAGTGAAATGAAGGAAAATGAACAGGGAACCAATAGTGATGGGAAGAAAACTGGGACTCAAATCAATGGAGTGGACCAGAAGGAAGAAAGGAACAACCAAACAGGAAAGAATGAAGAAACAAGAATTCAAAAAAATGAGGAGAGGCTTAGGAACCTCCAGGACATCTTTAAACTTTCCGACATCCGAATTATAGGGGTACCAGAAGGGGGAGAGGAAGAGCAACCAGTGGGAAACATATTTAAACACATAATAAAGGAGAACTTCCCCAACCTGGCAAAGGCAATAGACTTCCAGGAAGTCCAGGAAACTCAGAGAATCCCAAAGAAGTTGGACCCAAGGAGGAACACACCAAGGCACATCAGAATTACATTAGCCAAGATAAAAATGAAGGAGAGAATCCTAGAAGTTGCAAGAGATAAGGAAACAGTCACCTACAAAGGAGTCCCATCAGGCTGTCAGCTGATTGCTCAAAAGAGACCTTGTAGGCAAGAAGGGGCTGGAAAGAAGCATTCCAACTTATGAAAGGCAAGGAGCTACATCCAAGATTGCTCTATCCAGCAAAGCTTTCATTTAAAATGGAAGGGCAGATAAAGTGCTTCCCAGATAAGGTCAAGTTCAAGGAGTTCATCATCACCAAGCCCTTACTGTATGAAATGTTAAAGGGACTTGTCTAAGAAAAAGAAGATAAAAAACATATACAGGAAAATTACAGCAAAGTCATAATTATTAACAACCACACCTAAAACAAAAACAAAAACAAACGAAGCAATCAACGAGAACAGGAACAGAACCACAGAAATGGAGATCACATGAAGAGTTATCAGCAGGGGAGTGGGAGGAGGAGAGAGGGGGAAAAGGTACAGAGAATAAGTAGCATAGATGGTAGGTAGAAAATAGACAGGGGGAGGGCTAGAATAGTATGGGAAATGTAGAAGCTAAAGAACTTATGACACATGGACATGAACTAAAGGGGGGAATGTGGGTGGGAGGGATGTGCAGGGTGGAGGGGAATGGAGGGGGGCAAATGGGACAACTGTAATAGCATAATCAATAAACTATATTTTAAAAAAATTTATATAATTCTATGATAAGAGGGAAGTCTCTGCTCTCACAATTCTAGTCTCACTACTAGGCTTGTGATAAATACATTTTTATTGTTTTGTTGCCATGTTTGGCTTATCTCCTACCTTCTCCTGGAGCCAGGGATAAAAAAAGAGACCATACAGTGGGTGGACCTGTGACCACATCAGCGAGCTGCCTTCCTGATGCACCTCAGGAAAGGGTGAAATCAGCATAGACACTCCTCAGCCTGCCAGTGCAGGAGCTATGCTTCCTGGGAGAGTTCAACTTCATTAAAGCAGCCGGGGCTACACTATGATCTTCATGGTCCCCTTCCTCCATTAAAAAAAAAATTAAAAACTATATTTCCAACTGCATTGGTATAAAGATGTATTTATTAATGTTATATATTAAGATATTTTCTTCAACCTAAACACTCACTTTATTCTTCTGATCTTAAGAGAAATTAAAATAATTTCATGGGCCCCTAGAATTAGTGTAGGCCCTAGGCACTGTGGCTCTGTGCCTCACAGAAAGCATTTGAGGCACTACAGTCTTTGATACAGGGTTCCCAGCTGCTGACTACCTTCACCGACTCATTCTATGGCATCAAAATGCATTTGACTTTTATAACCCTTCTGTCACCAGCCACAATCTAGAGCCCAATAAGAAGGGAAATAATATACAGGCCTACCAAGGCTCTGCACTTCAGCATACAGTCAGAATAATGATCACACAAATGCTTCACATATATTCACACTGATCACATCTCAGTTTTTAATCACCCACTCTACTCTCTCTGAATTCCTTTATAGATGTATAAATGTATAAAACAGAACTTGCTTCTTTTTAAAGTATGCCTTTTATGGACTGGAAAGAAGTGTTCCAAGTCATGAAAGGCAAGGACCTACATCAAAGATTGCTCTATCCAGCAAAGCTTTCATTTAGAATGGAAGGGCAGATAAAGTGCTTCCCAGATAAGATCAAGTTCAAGGAGTTCATCATCACCAAGCCCTTATTACATAAAATGTTAAAGGGACTTATCTAAGAAAAAAAAAGATAAAAAACATGTACAGGAAAATGACAGCAAACTCATAACTATTAACAACCACACCTAAAACAAAAACAAAAACAAGCTAAGCAAACAACTAGAACAGGAACAAAACCACAGAAATGGAGATCACCTGGAGGTTAGCAACAGGAGAGTGGGAGGAGGAGAGAGGGAGAAAAGGTACAGAGAATAAGTAGCATACATGGTAGGTAGAAAATAGACAGGGGGAGGGCAAGAATAGTATGGGAAATGTAGAAGCTAAAGAACTTATAAGTATGACACATGGACATGAACTAAAGGGGGGAATGTGGGTGGGAGGGATGTGCAGGGTGGAGGGGAATGGAGGGGGGCAAATGGGACAACTGTAATAGCATAATCAATAAACTATATTGAAAAAAATTTAATTTAAAAAATAAAGTATGCCTTTTACAGATCAAAGTTGCTATGAAGAAAGGAAACTATTGTAACATACACTGAGAGCATCCCTTGTACCCAGCATTGTCTTGAAGGCATCCACAGGTAGAATAGAGTCCAGGGAAGGAAAGATGACTATCCTCATTTTATAAATAAGGAAACAGACTAATTCGGTCAAGTAACTTGTCTAAGAGCACAGAATTTAGTAATGGTGGAGCTAGGAGTCAAATCCAGGTCTTTTCAATTTCAAACTCAATGCCCTTTTTACTGCAGCAAATAGATTACTAATCTTGAGTTGTCCCATTTAGTGTCTTTAGATAAAAAGATTTGGAGTGACCTTTTTTTTTAAGAGAAAGTACCATTTCATATTAAGGCACTTACCCGATAAAAATCACATCATCTAACAGAATCACGAAGTTTTTGAACCAGAGGTTACATTAGAAGATATGCCTAGTTCAATCCCTCTATATTTTGGATGAAAAAAAATCCCAAAGGACTCATGAAATTCCCAAGATCACACAGATATCAGTGCATCTGCAATCATTGCCCCCCAGTAAACACAAAAAGCAAAAAATAAATAATCCTTATAAAGTACAAAAAATGGTAGAAGGAGTTACATGAATAAAGAGTTATTCTGAACCATTTTCCATAATTCAGATTACTGCTAAATGCACCTTGTTTATCTGTCATCACATGCCCCAAAACTGCAGACCAAGGAAGTCGATTTCACATGAGTTGGTAGAAATGACTGTGAGTTTCAGTAATCAAGGCAGGCTCTGTTAAACTATAGAAATTGAGCTGGGCCAAAGAACTTATAAGCATGACTCATGGACATGAACAATGGTATGAGGATTGCCTGAGAGGGGAAAGGGGGGAAAATCTGGACAATTATAATAGTATAATCAATAAAATATAATTTAAAAAGGAAATTAAGCTGGGCTCTAAAACAAAGGTAGGAGCCCTGATGGGTGACTCAGCGTCGTCCCGTACACCAGAAGGTTGCAGGTTCAGTCTCTGGTCAGGGCACATACCTGGGTTGTGGGTTCAATCCCTGGTCAGGGCGTGTACAGGAGGCAACTGATTGATGTTTCTCTCACATCAGTGTCTCTCTCTCCATCACCCTCCTTCTAAAATCAATAAACATATCCTCCAGTGAGGATTCTAAAAATAAAAAATAAGATAAAAAAAAAGATTGGTAGGAGCTGAACTAGTGGAGTAGATGCAAAGTGCATTCTGGAGGATCAGAGCACAGCCATGGATGAAACCACAATTAGCATTTTCCCTGAGCTTTAAAACTTCAGAAAGCACTTTCCATACACCCTACCTCCATTATATCTTACAACACTATAAGGAATTTTTAACAAATATGTATAATTTTATTGTTTTTAAATTAAAAATAAATCTTGAAAAAGTTCAAAACAATACAGAGATGTACAGAGTAAAAAGTGAATTTCCCTTTATCCTTTCTATAATTTCTACCCTAGGACCCTTTCTGATAAACTTTGGTATGAATCCTATCAGACCTTTTACAACAGCTACACACACAGAGAACTCTGTCATATCCAGAAAAGCTAGGGGTGGAAGAAGGAAAAGGTTAATTGGAAGGAGAAAACTTGGGGGAAAAACTGAGATGTTTAAAGATGCATTCGAATATTTTATTTGTGACAGGCAACATAACCCATGCATCACTGGAGTTGTATTTTATGTTTGGTTTGAGACAGAGAGGGAGAGAAAGAGAGGAAGATAAAAAGTAACATGTGAAAGTCCTCAAAGTAGATGCTGGATGAGAACAGGTCCATCCCAAAGTGCCTAGTTACTTAGGGTATGGATTGCAGAAATTGGAAGGAACAAGACTGTCAAGAATTTTAATCCCCAAGCAAAAGAATTGGGAAGATTTTTTTCCCCTCTGGTCCGTAAGAAGCCACTGAGGGCTCTTGAGCATGGGATGAGTGATGTAACTGATGCTTTAGGAAAATTATTCTGGCAGCAATAAACAGGAGATAGACTAAAGTTATGGAGACCAATTAAGAGGTTAATGGATCCTTAAAGCATATATTCTCAAGGAAATAGTTTTAAATAAGGTCAAAGGTTTATACACAAGTATTTGCTCCAGTGCTATAACAGCACACACACAAAAATGCTTCTAAAACAAGGAAACAAATAAAATATCCAAAAATAGGAAAGTAAAAATAAATGATGGTATTCCCAATTCAATGAAATTTCGTGGAGTCATTAAAAACTATTTTTGAAAAATATTTGGTGACATGGAAAATGCAGGTAATGTGATATTGAGTGAAAACATTGACACAAAACTAACTACATACAACTTTGACCCCTATTACACAGACAGTTTCCTAAAGAATAGTGCTGTGAATATCTTGCACAGAAAAGGACCGTTAGCCGTAATGAACATGTTTCAGTTTATGATGCTCTGCTTTCAGTAAATAAATTAGGAAGTTTTCATATATCAGTATAACTTGGTTAAAGGAATATTTGATTCCTATTATCAGTTCAGGTTTATCTCCCTAAGCATCAGAAAGATGAGTCGATAATAATTTGACTACACTTCTCTGAGTAGGTCTTCACGCCCACACTCAGGGAAGGAGGAAATCACGGTCACGGCAGGGGTTGTCTCTGGAAAAGGGCACTACAGGTGACTTGTTCCATTATGTTAATAAATATGTATCAATTTGGTAATTAGGGGAATTATTTTTGTTTAATCGGGTTTATTTGTTCGTGTCAATAAAGGAGCAAGTGCTTTAAGACGATAAAGTACAGGAGCAGAGCAACCAAAAGAGATCCAGAACTGCTGTCTGATTTGAGATCTAGAGGCTTGATCAAACATAGTTTACAATGTGCACATATTTCATAGGCTCTCAAATAAAGAAGATTAGAGACATATTAGACATTAGAGAAACTTAAACAGGTCATTGTCTTGGGCCTTTCCTAAAGACTCTGTGTAGCATGAAGAAGAAAAGTGGAAGCGGACGTTCTTTCTAACAAATCTTCCCCCAGACCTGGAAGATGGCTTCAGCCGGTACTGTCAGCACAGTAATGCAACACAAGAACATTTCAACACTTCGATTACTAGAGCGAAACACAGCTTCTTAAGAGGGACATTCTTGAAGGAGACTGAGTTCAGACCCATTCTTTTCTTACACAAATTCTCAAATCATCATTCTATAGATCTTACCACTACAGCTACTTCATAAATGCTAATAGGACTATAAAGTTACTATAATGATTTATAATGATGAAGATAGAGTCTCCTAAATCAGCAGCCCATTCTCCATTTTCTGTCAAAATAGTCAACAGGTAAATTCAATTTTGCCATAAAATTCCTATTTCTATTATTTCAGTCATTAAACCAAATGGTAGTAAAATGAAAATTTACAGTGTCTGATGTGGAAAGGGTTAACCCAATCCTGCCCAAGGTCTCCATGCGGAATTGCCTGGGGTCTTCCTCCCTGTCCTCAACTTCCGCCAGGAGAAATGGACACCTTTGGACCACCCAGAGCTTCCTGTCAACACCAACAAGAATTTCCCTGAATAATATGTAAAGCTCAAACAAAATCAAATAAAATTCAATGTAAATCAGATATGCTCTAATGTCACTAATTAGAAGTAACAACTAAGAAAAGTTTTTACCACAGTCTGGAGTATTGGTTTCTGTGACAGCAAGGATGCATAGCACATGGAGAGAGATTAACTAAGAAAGTTTACAGTGTATGCTTTTCAGTCTTTGACAAGTTCATGGTCTTTTCTGATCTCACACTAGAAAGCTCAGTCTTCCTAATTTGTTTTCAAATCCCTGAATTGCTAGGTAACATGAAACTGGTAAATTAAACTTCCTGAGGCCCGCTGGCATCCTCAGGAAAATTTATTTAACAAATATTTACTAACCAATTACTCTCTGAAATGCACTGGTAAATAAATAGATGTTAGAAAATATTCATGTATTTTGCCAGTGGAAATTTTAAAACCACTCATTTGTTTTCTGACTGGTGCCTATTAACCATTCTTCCTCAAAAGCCTTCTATGCCCAATAAGAAATGAAAAGTACTAAAATCCAAATATAATATTAAATATCATTAATGTAAAGTTTTTTAATTTACTCATATTTTCTTACTCTATTTTCAAGTACAAAGCCTAAGAATACATATAACAATGCTAAACTTTAAAACAGTGATATGTCAATTAATGCATCTTAGCTTTTTTAACAGTTTTATTGATATATAAATTGAAATATCACATTGTATTAGATATATAATATGATTTGACATATATATAGTAAAATGATTGCCACAATAAGTTTAGTTAAATCACCTCACATAGTTACAAACTGTTTCTTATTGTGAGAACTTTTAAGATCTACTCTTAGCAACTTTCAAATACACAACGCAGTGTTGTTAACTACGGTCACCATGCTGTACACTACATCCCCAGAATTTATTTGTCTGATGTAACTGCAAGTTTGTACCTTTCGATCACCTTCACCCATTTTAGGAAGCTCTTTCAGGGTACCAAATCCTGTGGCACCTGCGTGTCCAGCAGCGTGGTTATATATATTTGGTAGCCTCTAGCTGTACTGAAAATCTTCCACATACACAAATTGGGCAGCAACCTGAGTTTGCCCAGGTCTTCCCAACCAGTGAACACAAACAGACTCACACTAATAATCAGAACTCAAATTGTATGGGCTCTTGCCTCCTCCTGGTGGAACCTCTCAAGTGCTCTCTCCAAGTGTTCTCTAAAGTCAGGCACTTCCGAAATTCAGATGTGCTCATGAATAATCCCACAGCACCTGCTATTGCTTCTCTGTCATCCACTGGGCACTTCCATGTCACCAGTCACTGCTGCCATGTCACCAGAGGTACCAGAGATGTATGGTGGGATGGGGATAATGCCCAACATCTGCCTATGTTGACCTTACAACCTGCTTAAAGTTTCCAAAGTAGTGATGTTTGTATAACTGTGTCACACAGAACTTCAGGTTTTGTTTGGAGTTTCCCTTTTATTGGCAGGTTGCTCCTCGCAGTGACCAGACTTCTATTGCTAAGTCAGGCATGCCTGGCTCCTCCTTTCTTTAAAATGAGTTGTCTCCTTGGAAGCTCCCAGCTCCGTACAAATATTTTTTAGGTGCTGTCCCATGCGTCTACCAGATGTATCCACACAGATTCAAACCCGAGCCCAGGCTCAAGCTGAGATCCCCATAAATATTAATCACACCTACTGGAAGGCTAAATGAAACTGCTAACTTTGGAAGAAAAAAATACCTTTTTAGTTTCCCCTAGAGAAGGGCTCTTTGGGTTTATTATTTTGAGAGAAATAATTTTTTTTAGTTATAGCAAGTCGTTATATTTCCTTCTTTGGTATAAAATTTCACCAAAATAATTTGTTATGATCCCAAAATTCCCATTTGCTCACTCTCACAGAGTAAATGGGTACTTAAACCAGGCAAACAGAACCAGTTATATTTAATGATGTCATAAATAGTTTGCAAAATATTTTAACCCATTGGTAATCCTCTGGGCCCTAATGAAGAATGAGAGAGCAGCTTAGGAATGTTTTTTCTATGATCAGCAACACACACAAGAGTTCCAGTAACTCTCCATTTCACCTGATAGTTTTCACCTGGCTAAATTGATAGTGAGTCAGTCTGAGAAGTTTTTCTCTACTGATCTCTTAGTTTCTGGGCACTTGTTTCCCCCATCCAACAGTTTTCTCCTGCTTCCCATTCTGGTCAATGGCAGATCGCCTTTCCTTTCCATGATTCGTTTTAAGATCAAGAGTTCCGAAACAAGATACCAATCCTGTCTTTATCCCCTCACCTGTTTAACTGCCCCCTGATTCTGGTGACTATGTCTGGGCTACCTGTTAGCAAGTAACCCTGATTCCATCCTGAAGCAGAACTCCTTTCTCCCCAGTCTCCAAGTTTCAGGTCATGACTTCAGAAGCAGCACAGTGTGGTAGTCAAGAGCACAGACGATGGGCACAGATCACTCAGGCTCAAATCCTCGCTTCCCCACTTATTAGCAACCTTGGGCAAGCTACTTCAACTCTCTAAACTCCAGTTTCCTCATTTTGGGAATTGGGATAATGATAATAATCACAGGGTTGTTTGGGATTAAATGAGTGATTTGTAAAAAGCAGTAAGAGAAATACCTAGTAGGCAGCAAACATTAATTATTGTTATTAATACTCTAGAATCATTCTTTTCAGGACATGAGGAGGTCAAGTAGGTGCAATTTTAAATCAGACAGCACATTCCACTATCTTAGCCTAAATCTAAAAGCCCTCTAGATATTTGGTCAGTGGCTATTGAGTGACATTAGACGAGTGACTCTCTAAACCTGTCTCCTCATCTATAAAATGGTGCTAATGGAAAAACTACATGTAAATTACTTGGCAATAACCTGACATGTGGTAAACATTAATATTAACTTTTATACCATCTGTAACTATGTCTGATTTATAGGAGAGTGGTAATGAGATAACATAGGTAAAGTACTATCTTAATGATTTAGTATTTATTAAGCAAGGGGTCAATACATAGTTTCCTCTCTCTCTCCACTTTCCTTTTAAACCCTATGGAATTACATATCATGTCTTTCTCAACTGTCTTTGCTCTTCCTTTCCTTGCCAGCTATTCCTGGGAGCCCAGCAAATGGCAAGAGCCAATGATTACATGAACCCTACCTACCACCAAGACCCTCCACAAACTTATCATTGATAAGCAAACCTTTATCAAAAATGAGCACTTATGTGGATAATATTAGTTCAAAACAGGTAGTCAGGTTTTTGGTAACATATCAGTTTAAGCATCAGTAGCAAGCCTTCCTGGTAATGACTAAAAGTATTGAATAAAATTCAGAGGTGTCAAATTCATTTTCACCGGGGGCCACATTAGCCTCAAGGTTGCCTTCAAAGGGCCAAATGTAATTTTAGGACTGTATAAATGTAACTATTCCTTAACAGTTAAGCAAGAGCTTGGCACTGCTGCATAGTAGAGACAAGGTGCTGGGCCAGATAAAACAAGGTGGGAGGCTGGATTCAGCCCACAGGCCTTGTGTTTATCACCTGTGTTATAAAACAACTTAAATGCACCTATATGAGAACAAAAGAGTAAGGACTACCTAGGAAGGCAGCACTGAATCAGCTTTCCCCCTGAGACATTTGCTGAACCCAGTAAACATGAGCATAGATTTTCATGCTCTGGAGACAGAAGACATAGCCCAGGGACCACCGAAGCCAAAGTATCTTATATTAGAACCTTCATAAAATTAAGGCCCAAAAGCATACACTCAGTGAAAGAGGGGCCTAAAATAAACCACCCATTTCTGCCCTCTGCCAAAAGATTGCATGGAACACTAACAGTTTCAGAACTTGACAGCAAGCAGAGTGGGGAGAAATTTTACAGTGAGTATTGGCAACAACAAGCAGACCCTCACACAATGTCGTACCACCAATCTGCACTTCTGAAGCAACCTAAATAAAACCTGAAGTGGTTCTGGAATGGTCATGTCCCAGGTACCTAACAAAAGCAAATGCAAGTCCCTGATAGGAAATTGCCTCTTTCATTCCAAGACACAGTGAAACTCAATGGACAAATTTCCAAGGAAAACTAAACTCAAGGGTCCAAATTACGAAACACACGACCAATCAAGCTGTGAGTAAGAGATAGTAGAAACAAAAGGAAGAACAATCAAAACACTTCAGATACTGGAATAATCAGATAAGAATACTAAAGAGCTTGTTTAATCCTAGAAATTTTTAAAAGGAGCACTTGAAATTAAACACTTAATGGACAGATTTAACAACAGATAATACATAGCACAATAGAACTAGTGAACAAGAAGACAGACAAAAGAAATTATTAAGAATGAAGATCAAAGAAACAAAAGAACTTAAAAATTGAAAGAACAACATTGACTTGCACATTTTAAATGGGCAAACTGTATGGCATATGAATTCTCTCTCAATAAATGTTTTTTTTTTAATTGAATGTCTGCATTAACTAAGGTAAGCTAGGTTTCAGGAGAATCATACCCAGAATACAAAGTGGCTCACACAGAACAGAAGTTAATTTCCCTATCACACAACAGCCTGAGTTGAGAGATGGTCTGTGACAGCCTGTGTGTCTGCAGTGATTCGGGGGCTGCAGCCCCTTCATGCCACAGCTCCGCTGCCCCCAGCCGAGAGCCTCCGACTGTCTGGATTCCTCGACAGGAGGGGAAGGAGCATAGAGTGTGCACATCTGCTTCCTAAAAGCCATTGCTGGAAACCATCACACACAGTCACACTGAGTAGTGAAGTCGAGGAAGTGCAGGCTTGTAACAGAAGTTATAAGACAATATTAGTGAGACAGTATAACGTAGGTAATCAGAGTTCCAAAAAAAAAAAAAAGGAGAATGGGGCAAAGGCAACATTTGAAGAATAATGGCTGAGAATTTTCCAGGACTGATAATAGACAACAATTCAGAGTCGAGTATGCTACAAGCCCCAAACAGAAAAAAAAATAAGAAATTCACACCTAGATACACTGTAATGAAATTTCAGTATAACTAGGCTGATAGACAACTTCAACAGTAACAATAGATCAAAAAGAATATAGAATGAAATATGCCAAGAAAAAATAATATTAAAATAATTATTAACCTATATGTCTACATAAAGCAAGTTGTATTTTTAATAACAAGTATGAAATTAGGACTTTTTTGCACAAATAAAAATGTGAAAGTCTGCCATTTAGGACAATCTACATAAAAGTGTTCCTAAAATAGTGTGTCCTTCAGGGAGAAAGAGGATGATCCTTAATCAGAGCTCTGATTTACAAAAAAATAAAAAGTATAAGTGATAAATAGAAGTAAATGTTCACTGTATAAAACAAAAATATTATGTGGCATTAAAAAGAGAAAGATCTAGCCCTAACTGGTGTGACTCAGTGGGTTGGACATTGTCCCCAAACCAAAACGTTGCAGTTCGAGTCCCGGTCAGGGCACATGCCTGGGTTGTGGTCCAGGTCCACTGTTGGGGGTATGGAAGAGGAAACCAATCCATGTTTCTCTCGCCCATCGATGTAAAAAAGAGAGAGAGAGAGAGATCTAAAATATATGACAACAATAGCACATAGGTATAATTGGAATTAAAGTGTTCCATACCTCTGATATTGTTCAGGAGATGTAAAGCTACTAATTATTATGCAAGTTAAAAGTCTCTAAGGTAACCACTGAAATACAGAAACAGAAGGTATAGTTTCCAAACTAGTGGAGAAAAACAATTGAAAGAGAAAAAAATATAATCCAGACTAGGGCAAGGGAAGAACAAATAAGTGACATAGAAAATGGGGGACAAAAAGAAAAGATAAAAGATAAAATAAATCTCAGGAAGTGTGCAATTAAAATAAATATAGCTATATAGCCCTGGCTGGTGTGGCTCAGTGGATTGAGCACAGGCCTATAAACCAGAAAGTCACAGATTTGATCCCCCGTCAGGGCACACGCCTTGGTTGCAGGCCAGGACCCCAGCTGGGAGTGTGTGAGAGGCAACCAATAGATGTTTCTTCCCTCTCTCCCCCCATCCTTCCCCTCTCTCTAAAAGTAAATAGATAAGATCTTTTATAAAATAAATAAATATAAACAGACTAATTGCTGCAGTTAAAAGACAAAGATGTCAAACCAAGGGTTTTTTTTTTTTTTAAATCTTGCTTCATACTGTTTATAAGAGACATATCTAAAACTTAAGATTACAAAAAGATCATGGGTACAAAAGTAAAAGGTTACAGAAAGATACAGCAGGAAAATATGAAACAAAAGAAATCTGATATAGCTAGTCCAATAGACAAATATATTGACAGAAAAATAAACATTAGACACAAAGATAATTATTACATAATTATTACAAAAATCAATTAATTTGGGAGATATCAACACTAACACCTAAATAAACCCTGAAATATATGATGCAAAATTGACAGAACCCCAGAGAAAACTGAAAAATCCTCCATGACATTAAAAGATTTCAACAGACTTTCTCAGCAACTGTTAAAACAAACATAAAAACCAATTGTTTTATACAAGATTTAAATAAAGCAATGAATAAATTTAAACTAACACATATATGTTGGACTTATATGAAACACTGCATTTGATGGGTCAGAACAGATATTCTTTCCAAGCATTCATGAAACATTTTAATCAAATGCTATTTTCAAATGTTTTCAATAGCAGTTTCAACAAATCCCCCCTCACTCCCCAAAATGGTAACATACAGATCAAGTTCTCTATCCAAAATAGGTTTGTAACCAAAAACACATAATTAGAAATATTCCTATATGTTTGAAAATAAGAAACCCTTCTATATTACTCAAGGATCAAAGAAGAAATCATAATAGACATCAGAAAATATTTAGAACTGAATAACAAATAAAATGTTACAGATAAAATATTACACTATGAAGCTAAAGAAAATTTCATGTAAAATGTATATCCTTAAATTCTTAAAATAGAAAATAAGAAAAGTTAAGCTAGAACTTCCAGTCAAGATGGAGTCATAGACACATTTCACCTCCTTGTGCAACCATAAGAAGAATTACAACTAGATCTCAAAAAAAATAACATCCAGAACCATCAGAAAAGCAAGCTGTATGGAAGTCTGACAACCAAGGATTTAAAGAAACTACATGCAACCAGACAGGTAGAAGGCGAGGAGTTTGGAGATGGACAGAGAGGTATGGAGATGCAGTGTGGTGCTGAGAGAGGTGCTGCAGAACAAATGGCCCCACATTCACAAATGATGGATAAAAATCAGGAGGGATACCTTGAGAGACAGGGATACCTTAGGAGCGAGTATCCCAGCCCTAGGCCAGACCACACAGCCTAGGGTTCTAGCACTGGGAAGATAAATCCTCATAACTTCTGGCTGCAAAAACAAGTGGGGATTGAGGTGATGGAAGAAATTGACAGATTTTCAGGAGACTCCATTTAAAGAGCCTACATGAACTTAGAACATACACAAACCCACCTTTCCTGGGATTCACCACCAGGACAACAGCTGGGAGGGTGACAGTGGCATACAGGAAGTGGGTGAAGTGACTGGAAATGAGGCAAGTGCCGGGCAAGCCTCCAGAACTCAGGCAGCAGCACTGTCCCCTCTCCAAGCCCTCCCCACCAACACACTGAACCACAAAACAGTGAAGCAGCTTGTGATTACCTCTGGCGATTACCTAAGGCTCCACCCCACACAATTTACAGGTGCCTTTTCCACAATAGGCCATGTTACAATAGGCCAGGCTACTAAGACAGGGAATCAAAGGAGCTCTACCTAATACACAGAAACAAACATAGGGAGGCTGCCAAATTGAGGAGACAAAGAAATATGACCCAAATGAACAATCAGAACAAAACCCCAGAAAAAGAACTAAATGAAATGGAGGTAACCAACCTAAGAGATGCAGAGTTCAAACACTGGTGATTAGGATTCTCAAAGAACTCAAAGAGTACAACCACATAAAGGAAGAGATGAAGGTTGCACTAAGTGAAATAAAGAAAAATCTACAATTCAAATCAATGATTTGGAACATAAGGAAGAAATAAGCATTCAATCAGAATGGTAAGAAGAAAAAAGAATTTAAAAAACCAAGGATAATATAAGAAGCCTCTGGGACATCTCCAAATGTACCAACATCTGAATCATAGGGATCCAGAAGGAAAAGAGGAAAAGCAAGAAATTCAAAACTTATTTGAAAAAATAATGAAAGAGAACTTTCCTGATATGGTGAAGGAAACAGACATACAAGTCCAGGAAGGACAGAGAATCCCAAACAAGTTGGACCCAAAGAGGGCCATACCAAGACAAATCATAATTAAAATGCCAAAGGTTAAAGATAAAGAGAGAATCTTAAAAGCATCAAGACAAAAGCAGAGAGTTACTTACAAAGGAGTTCCCATAAGACTATCAGCTGATTTCTCAAAAGAAACTTTGCAGGCAAGAAGAGACTGACAAGAAGTATTCAAAGTGATGAAAAGCAAGGACCTACAACCTACATTACTCCACCCAGCAAAGCTATCATTTAGAATGGAAGGGCAGATAAAGTGCTTCCCAGACAAGGTAAAGCTAAAGAAATTCATCATCACCAAGCCATTATTATATGAAATGTTAATGGGACTTATTTAAGAAAAAGGAGATCAAAACTATGAACATAAAGTGGCAACAAATTCACAACTATCAACAACTGAATCTAAAACAACAAACTAACCAAAAAAACAGAAAAGGAACAGAATCATAGATATGGAGATCATTTGGAGGGTTATCAGCTGGGAGGGGAAAGGGGGAGAATGAAGGAAAAGGTGTAGGGATTAAGAAGTATAATTGGTAGGTAAAAAATAGGCAGAGGTTAAGAATAGTACAGGAAATGGAGAAGTCAAAGAACTTACATGCACAACCCATGGACATGAACTAAAGGGGAGGAATGCTGGAGGGAAGGGGAGTACTGGGCAGAGGGCCACAAAGTGGGAAACACTGCACCACTATAATAGCATAATCAATTAAACATATTTTTAAACAGAAGGAAATAAGAAAGTTAAAAAATAATGAAAACAAAGAAAAGAAAAGGAAGGGAATAAAAAAGTTGGAAGCAAAAATTAATGGAGAAGAAAATAAAAAAAATTATACCTGGCTGGTGTGGCTCAGTGAATTGAGTGCCAGCCTGCAAACCAAAGGGTCTTTGGTTCAATTCCCAGTCAGGGCACATGCCTGGGCTGCAGGCCATGTCCCCAGTAGGGAGTACACTAGAGGCCACCACACATTGACGGTTCTCTCTCTCTCTTTCTCCCTCCCTTCCTCTCTCTCTAACAATAAATAAATAAAAATCTTTTAAAAAAAGAAATAAAAAATTTAGTAATGAAAAATTGGTACTGTGAAAGAACTAGTAAAATTTACAAACCTGTAACAATATTAACAAGAGAGATGATCCCAAAATAAAAATAAAATTAAAATAGTGCATATATAAAAATAAAATACTACATAAATATATGAAAAAGGGACATATATTAGAATCCAATAAATATAGGATAGCTAGATGTGTAAGCATTATTTCAGTAATAGAAAGTTGAAATTATTTCTATAAAAGATATCAAAACTGACTCAAGAAGAAATAAAACATATGAATATTCCTATAACTATTAAAGAGATTTAATCATTAGTTTAAAAATCTTTCCCCAAAACAATATCTCAGAAGAGTTTACTGGTAAGTTGTACTAAACTGTTCAAGAAACAACTTCAATTTTACACAAACTATTTCAGATTACAGAAAAAGAAAAAAAGACACTACTCCACTCATTTTCTGAGGCTCACATAACCATAATACCAAAATTCAACAATGACATTCAAAATGAGGAATTTACAAGTCAATCCTACTCATTAACATAAATGCAAAAATCCCAGACAAAACAGTAACTTACAAAATTCAAATCTCTCAAAGTATTTAAGGAAAAGTAAATAATATAATTGGCTACATTAACAAATAGAAGGGAAAAATATGACTATCTCAACAAAGGCATAAAATACACTGATAAAACTCAACATTCCTTAATAGTAAAATTCTGAGTAAACCATAAAAGTGAACTTTCTTAGTCTGATACAGGATATCTACCCCCAAACTCACAGCAAAGAACAAAATCAATTTTGAAATTATGAAAGCATTCCACTTAATAATCAGGACAACTACCTGTTATCCCCATTTCTTTGCAAAATTAAACTGAAGATCCAAACCAGTCAAACAAAGCAAGGAAGAAGATAGAGAACAAACCTGTTGTTATAGAAAAGTGATGTGATTGTCTAAACTATGTTATTAAAATAAAAATTTTGATAATATACCAAATATAAAATAACTATGCAAAATCTATTATATTTCCATATACTACTAATAAGCAGAAAATAATTTTAAATGTCATTTATTATAGCATCAAAATATGATGCTTAGGAATAAACCTAGCAAAAATGTGTAGGACCTTTAAGGAGAAAAATATAAAACTTTATTGATAGATATTAAAGAAGACTCTAATTAATGAAGAGCTATATAATGGGATATTTTTTAAGAAGGGAGTAAGGTGTGGAAACTTAGATCAATGAAACAGCATAGAGAGTCCAGAAGAAACCCACATAGAAATTGCCATTTAACATATGACAGAGGTGCTATTGCAGGTCAAGAGGAAAATTATGGGATTTTTCTGATAATAGTTATGGAACAATTTGTTGTCAATATGAAAAAAAAATCAAATTAGACTCCTTTGTCACTAAACTCCCTTGTCACACAATAAACAAAAATCAGTTCCAGGTAAATTAAAGATCTAAACTTGAAAAGACAGACTATAAAACTTCAGAATACAATATAGTAGAGCACCTTTATGGTCTCAAAGTAGGGAAAGATTTCTTAAACCAAACATAAAAAGTTCAAATTATAAAGGGAAATATTGACCACATTAAAATTAATGTCTTCTGTTGATCAAAAGCATTTTAAAAGGTGAAAAAGAAAAGCCCAAACTGAGAGAAAATAATTGCAACACATTAAGTATCAGATAACAAAATACATTTTAAAACTTGTGCAAATCTACAAGAATGGCAAACCAAATAGAAAAAGGAAGCACACATAAACACAAGAAAAGATGTTCAATCTCACAGTACATAAGGAAAATTAAAACCATGAAAGACCATTCCAAAAACTGCCAGACTTAAGAAGTATGATACAACCAACTGTTTGTAAGACTGAGGGGCAATGAATATGCTCTTCATATTCGGCTGGTGAGAGAGTAAATTGGAAAATATCTTAGCATTATCTAGTAAAACTAAGTGTGCATATATACTCTATGATCCATATTTCCACTCCTATGTATACATCCTGGAGAAACCTTATTTATCTCTGCCAGGAAACATATAGAAAAATGTATATGACAGCATTGTTTATTACAGTGAAAACTAGGAAACAACCTCCGCCCTGGCCAGGTGGCTCAGTTGGTTGGAGCACTGTTCCATACACCAAAAGGCTGTGGGTTTGATCCCCAGATGTGGGAAGTGTGGGGCAGCCAATTGATTCTTCTCTCTCACATCTATGTCTCTCTGGTGTCTCTCTCCCTTCCTCTCTCTCTCTAAAATCAATAAACATATCCTCAGGTGAGGATTAAAAATTTAAAGAACTGGAAAACAACCTCAATGAATTCAACACACTAAATCAGTAACATGGCATTTTTCATAATCAGTACCATACCGAAGAATTAATTTACTATAGCTATAAACCAGCATGAATGGATCTGAAAAATAAAATAATAAATTAAAAGAAAACAATTCACAGAATATATAGAGTGTGTTTTATTTATATAAAGTTTAAAAAGGTCCAAACTAAACAATGTAATGTTTGGGGACAATGTAAATAGGCAGTGATGACCATTTAAAAAAAAAAGACAAGAAAGGATTGACGAAGTTCAAACATGTCCATATTTCCAGAGCAGGAAAAGGACACATAGTGGAATTCTATGATGTGATAATGTTCTACTGAGCTGGCCAAAAAGTCCATTTGATTTTTTTTTTTTTTGGTAAGATGGCTCTAGTAGTGCTTAGTTGTCCTTAACTTCATTTGAAACAATTTTGTTAGATTGTATTGTGACACCTGTTATATCAGCATGCATTAAAAAAACAATCAAAACTGGTGAATTTTTGATGTAGCCATTTTAATATTGTATAGCCATTTTAATATTGAAGATGGAAGAAAATATGCAACATTTTCAGCATATTATGCTTTATTATTTCAAGAAAGGTAAAATCACAACTGAAATGCAAAAAATGATTTGTGCAGTGTATGGAGATGGTGCTATGACTGATAGAATGTGTCACAAGTGGTTTGCGAAGTTTCATGCTGGAGATTTCTCTCTGGACGATGCTCCATGGTCGGGTGACCAGTTGAAGTTGATAGCAATCAAATCGAGACATTAATTGAGAACAATCAATATTATACCACATGGGAGATAGCTGACATACTCAAAATATCCAAATCAATAAAGTTATTGTGAAAATTAAAAATGCCTTTTATTTTATGGGAAAAAAAACACATGGACTTTTTGGCAATCCAATATTTCTCAGCTTGCTGCTATATAGAGAGCAATTATATGTATGCATATAGATATATCTTTAAACTGCAAACATATATTTCATACATTTTTCTGTATACTTGCTATATTTTATAACAAAAATTTAAAACATTTCACATTTGCCTTGATGACCTCATGTTTTTAGATAAAAATATTTTGCCTGAATTGTAAGAATTATTTCCATTTCCAATTTTGCATTGTTAAAAGAGAGTCACAAAACTGGGATGTTTTTGGTTTATGATAAATTTAAAGAAGTACTTTTATAGACTCCTAGTATATTTAGCAATAGGTCTCAATTAAGCAGTGTATGTTTTCACAGTACTCAAGGCATGATAGAAATCATATCTCTTGTGCTCTTGAAGCATTCATAATATTCAAGAAATATCATTCTATAGCAGTGCTATTCAATAGAAACATAGATTAAGCCAAACTAGTGATTTTATTTTTTAAATCATTTTTATTTTTCAATTACAGTTAACATACATCATTATATTAGTTTCAGGTGTACACCCTGGTGATTAGACATTACATTACATACCAAGTGATCATTCCAATAACACTAATACCCATCTGACACCACACAGTTATTAAAATATTATTGACTGTATTCCCTATGCTATATTTTACATCCCCATGACTATTCTGTAACTATCAATTTGTACTGCTTAATCCCTTCACGTTTTTTCATTCACCACCCCAACCCCCCTCCCATCTAGCAACTGTCAAATGTTTTCTGTATCTATGAGTCTGTTTTTGTTCTGTTTGTTCATTTTGTTTTTTAGACATAATTGTAGATAGATATATATTCATTGATATTTTATTGCTCATATTTGTTTACTTTTTTTTCTTCTTTTAATTAAAGACCCTTTAGATTTCATATAATACTGCTCTAGCAGTGATGAACTCCTTTAGCTTTTCCTCATCTGAGGAGCTTTTTACCTGTCCTTCTCTTCTAAATGATAGCTTTCATGGGTAGAGTAATCTCGGTTATAGGTCCTTACTTTTCATCACATTGAATATTTCTTGCCAATCATTTCTGGCCTCCAAAGTTTCTGTTGAGAAATCAGCTGACAGTCTTATGGGAGCTCCCTAGTAAGTATCTAATGGCTCCTCTCTTGATGCTTTTAAGATTCTCTTTTTGCCTTTAAGCTTTTGCATTTTAATTATATGTCTTTGTGTGGACTTCTTTGGACTCATCTTTGGGACTCTCTACACTTCCTGGACTTGTATGTTTTTTTCCTTCAAAAAGTTAGGGAAGTTTTCTGTCATTATTTTTGTAAATAAGCTTTCAATTTCTTGTTCTCTCTCTTCTCCTTCCAGCACCCCCATGATGCAAATGTTGGTATGCTTGAAGTTGTCCCAGAGGTTCCTTACACTATCCTCATTTTTCAATTCTTTCTTCTTTTTGCTGTTCTGATTGGGTGGTTTTTGCTTCCTTTTATTCTAAATCACTGATTTGATTTTCAGCTTCATCTACTCTGCTGTTGCTTCCCTATAAATTATCATTTCAGTTATTGAATCCTTCATTTCTGATTAGTCCTTTTTTGTGCCATTGAGATTCTCATTAAGTTCACTGAACATCCATATAACTAGGGTTTGGAACTCTGCAACTAGTAAATTGCTTATCTCCATTTGTTTAATTCTTTTTCTAGAATTTTGTTCTGTTCTTTCATTTGGGCCATGCTTCTTGTCTCCTCATTTTGGCAGCCTCCCTGTGTTTGTTTCTATGTATTACGTAGAGCTGGTTTGACTCCATGTCTTGGTAGAGAGGCCTAATGTAGTAGGTGTTCTGTAAAGTCCAGTGGCACAGTCTCCTCAGTCACCCAAAGTAGGCATTCAAGGTATACTCCCCATGTGGGCTGAGTACACCCTTCTCTTGTAGTTGAGCCTTGATTGCTGTTGGCATGTGAATGGGAACAATTAACCCCAAGCTGATCAGTTGCAAGGACTGGCTGTGACCACTAATCATGGAACTCTGGCCACTGTGGAGGATCTGCTGTGCAGGGACACACCACACAGAGCAGGACTTAGTTCTGTGGGGCTCTGGTGCCCACTGAGTCCACCCTTTGGGTCTATCATTTTGTGGAGGTGGTTGGGTAGTGATTCTTCAAGGTAGTCTGAAGCTCTCCACTGGGTGTGCTGGCTCTGTGACCTCTCAGAAGGTGCAGGCCAAGGTCAGCCACTACCTGTGTTCTGTCTGGGGCTACCTGACATGAGCTACAAAAGTGATCTGAAGATGGCTGCTACTTTTACTGGGCTTGGAGTTACCCAGGTGAGGCCTAGCTATAAATGAATTCTGGCTGCTCCTACTGCTAGGCCTGGGGCCACTTACTGAGAAGTATAAGGAATGCAAAGGCCAGATGCAGCTTGTTTGAAAATCTGAAGCATGAGCAGAAACAGGCCATTTGTATGGAAAAGCCATTGAAAATAGCTTGGGTGGATCTGAAAGCTATTTGAGTTGGGCTAGGGCCTCAGGGAAACAGTATGTGCCAAGTTGATGGAGGCTCAGATGTGGCACTCATTTGGGAGAAAGGCTCCTCAAAAGAACAATGGTACCTGTCAGCACTTCTCTCTGAGAGAAAGCTGTCCCTCCACCTCTCACCCTAATGCCAGACAATTCAGTTCCCTTTTGTATATCTCTGCTGCTGGCCCTTTAAGAGGAGCCACTAGGACACCAGCAAAAACCCATCATCCTTAGCCTCAATCCCCACTGGTGTTTACAGCCAGGAGTTATGGGAACTTCTCTTCCTGGCCCTGGAACTCTGGGCTGGGGGGCCTGATGTGGGGCTGGGACCCCTCGCTCCTCAAGAGGGACCTTTGCAGCCAAGGTACCATTCCCAATTTTTATTTGTTACTTGTGAGTGTGGGACTAACCTGTTCTGTGTCTCTTCCCCTTCTGTCAGTCTCAGTAAGGCTTCTTCTTTAATTCCCTAGCTGTACAATTTCCATTCAGCCAGATTTCAGGTGGTTATGAATGGTGGTTGTTCTGAAGTCTAGTTGCAATTTTGATGTAGCTGTGGGAAGAAGCCAGTACCATCTTTACCTACACTGCCATCCTGACCAGAAGTCCAAACATGTAATTTTAAACTTTCTTAGCATATCCAGTTCCATCCATGCTGTCGCAAAGAGTCCCTTCTTTCTTTCTGCTGTGTAGTATTCCGGCGTGTAAATGTACCATAGTTTTTTGATCCATTCTAAATGATCCATTCTAATGGGCACTTAGGTTGCTTCCAATGCTTGAAAAACAATTAAACTTTAAAAAAAAAAACAAAAAATCCCTTTCTTACCAGCCTCATTTCAACATCTGACCCATACGTTTTTCATTACTAATGAGATGTTTCACATTTTTTTCATAGTAAATTTTTTAAATTTTGGTGTGCTTTATATTTATAGCACATCTTGATCTGGACTAACCTGATTCCAAGTGCACAAGAACCACGAGCGGCTCATGAGATGACCATACCGGACAGCACAGCTTTATAGTCTCCACATGAGTAATGATCCACTTGGCTTCAGCTCTAGAAACTAGGAGAGACCCACCCACAAAACCCAGAGGCTTATTAGACCTCCAAACAACAAAAGAAAAAATTTCTAATTTTAGCATTAAGTGGATGGAGGTAACTTATTCATACAGAACAATAGAACTGGTCACTTTTATCACATCTTTCCTCTTTATATCCCTGAATTTCCTCTCGATTAAGCCTAACAGGAACTTCTTGTAAATGGAAAATAATAACGATGTGAACTTCTTAAGACCATTTTCCTCAGGAATCTAGAAAATTTTTTAAAACATTGGTTCCTTAATCAACAATCTTGACATATTATGTCTTTATAATTCATGTTTATTTAGAAAAACTGAGCCTTAGACTACAATGGCTAACATCACAAATGGCAATCAAAACTGAACCTGGGCCTGGGATTCCAGGTCCCACAGGTCGCCCGAGCACGAGCACGTTTCTTTAGGTTTTTCGGTTTTCTTTTGCTTCCACCTGTCCAATCATTCATGCTTAAATCCTTATATTATTTCATATTTCATCTTCTCTACTTCATTCCAATATTCTCCTACCTCTCAGTTGACGGAAGAAACCAAACTTGATATACTAACTTCATGCTTTATTCAGTAGTGTTTCTAAAAGGAATTGTACAATTGGTAAAAGATTTAGTTTTTTTTTAGTTTTTTTAATTTTGTAAGGGCCAGGTACTATAATTTTAGTAGAACAACTTTTGTAGCAATAACAGCCAAATATTGACTAATTACCAGAGAGCTGGAGAATGAGATCATCAATATTTATGGGATTTTTCTTCTGACTCATTTTCACTATTTTGCATAGGAAATATGAATTTTCTTAGTAAGTGCTGTTAAGTAAGTATACTCTTTTTCCAGCAGTAATTGCATGAAGGTGTTACTAATGAGAACCAAGCATTGACTTTCTGGGACTCATTTGTATGCTTATATAAACACTCGTTTTCCTGGCCTTTCCCTATTTTTTAAACTGTATTTTATCGACAGCAACACAAAATATTATTTAACTAACATCCCATACATTGTTTTTCTGACTTTCGGATTTCATAAACCAACAAAGAAATACAAGTTTTCATTGAGGGGCTAGCATAAAGTTACCAAGTTCTTACTTTGCCAATTACAGTCATAATTTTTTTTAATCTACCACTTATTTTATCACCATTTTACCACCAAAGCAGTGATTCTCCAGTGTCAGCATGCATCAGAATCATGTGCAGGGCCTGTTGAAACAGATTGCTGGGCCCCACCTACAAGAGCTCCTGATTCAGTGGGTCTGAGTTAGGGGACACAATTTGCATTTCTCACAAGTTCCCACCTGATGCTGATGCTGCTGGTCTGTGGCGCCACACTTTGAAAATCACTGCACCAAAGAGAGGCCATTTCGCCAGGAAAAACGATAAAAGGTAATCTCAGAATAAAGCAGAATCATTTAAATTGAGTAAATGCTGCTATTTTTCTCATTTCTCCCGAGGTCAGTGAGAGTTTCACAAAGAGTAGCAGTCCTTGAAGTAACATTTGGAAACCAAACCTAGTATGCTGTCTGGTAAGGCAGCCCTAGCTAGCCACACATGGCTATTGGATGTTTGAAATACGGTTGTTCGAATTGAGATGTGCTATAAGTACAAGATATACACTAAATGGTAAAGATTTACTACCAAAAAAGAATGTAAAATATTTCATTACTAACTTTTATATTGATCAGATGTCAAAATCATAACATTTTGGACATACTGATTTAAATAAAAGTGCGAGACACAAATTCTGGTACCCACCCCAGACTTACTGAATCAGAATGTCTAGGGATTGAACCCAGCAATCTCTATTTTAATAAATTATTCTGATCCACCCTGGCTGGTGTGGTTCAATGAGTGGGCTTCGTCCTGCAAACTGAAAGGTCTCCAGATCCATTCCCAGTCAGGGCACAAGCCTAAGTTGCAGGCCAGGTCCGCAGCTGGGGGCATGCAAGAGGCAACCAATGGATGTTTCTCTCTCACATCGATTTTTCTCTCCCTCTTTCTCCCTCCCTTCCCCTCTCTCTAAAAAACAAATAAATAATCTTTTTTTAATTCTTTGGATCTAGATTAAAGTTCCAGAAACATTTCTAGAAGGGTGCTTATCAAACTTCAATGTGTATACAAATCACCTAGGGAATCTTTTAAAATTTAGATTCTAGTTCAGAACATCAGAAATGAAACTCAATATTCTGCAATTCTAAAAAGTTTTCACAGGTTGTTAGCTGCTACTGGTCTGAGCCATACTTTGAGCTGTAAGGACCCAAAACATTTAATAGTTATGAAGTACTGTAACCAATATCCATTACCAACAAATCAACATACAGATCTACAAACTCCAAAGGATTCACACATCAAGATTCCATTTGGGCTCCTCTAAAGGCAGAGAATTGTGTTCCTCTAACAAAAGGAATTTTGTCAAGACCCTTTGAGAGCTATAAATAAATGCTCTCATTTAATTGTTTGCATTATCAGACAACCTGCCATGTTCATCTAATAAGAAAGTGTGTGTTTGTGTTCCTATTTTTCCAGTAGGTTAATGGGGATTCAATATATTTAGAGCTGGAAGCTACTTCCACTAAGCTGAAACGTTTGAATGAAAAATGGGCACTCTAGCTACATCTCCCTTGGCAAAGTGATCCATTTAATCAGCCCTATTGTTTACATCTAGGTGGTGAGTTTTAATCTGAGTTACTATCTACTGACTTTAACTAAGAAAAGACAAAGAGGACTAGGAAAGGATAGAAAACTCTTCTCTTGAACTGAGTCAGTTTGTGATTTATCCATCATTTCCAGGGCCACTAGAGACAGAGGCAGACCTTCTCCAAGCCTGCTCAACTCTCAGGAGACTCCATCATACTTCAAAAACCCAGCAGCCCCCATATATGAAAGAGGTGTTCTATTTCCCAATTTCCTCCTCCTCTGAATCTCTCATAGTATATTCCCCACAATTTTCTATAGTAAAAGATTATAAACAAACATATTTACAATTGTTTAGAGGGGGGAAAAAAGCTCACAATCCAACTGAAGAGACAGGAAGTAACTATTCATTATTTAGCTTGTGTCATGCTGTGTTTTTTTTTAATAAACAAGAACAGAGAAATAAGAAGTTAGGAAATGTCTAGTGCAAAAATCTGCCAATTGTGCTTGAAATAAAGCTATAGAAAGCTTTATTTTTTAACTAAAATCTATCTCTTTCATTGTTTATTGTGAATATAGGAAGAAAAAATAGAATTAAATGAGTGAGCTTTTTATATGTGATTTATTACCCTTCCCTTTTAGTTTTGACAAAAACCTATAATATATGCTACACAATCTGTGCTAGGTACAAGAATGTGCTATAAAATAGATTGTTGGCATGTATACACCTACATACATATATACTTATGTACATATTTTTTGTTTTTTCAACATTTATGCAGTGACCTAAAACCAACCATTAAATTCAATTTATAAAATTTTTTGTCATGAGAAGTCAGTGTACTTTGTGCCTGGTCCAGATGCCATTTGAAGAGAGTCATATAAATGCTGCAGCAATAAAATGAAAAATCTGACTACTGAGATCTGTGAAGACGGTTTGTTATAAGTATAAAACAACCATTGATTATTTGGATAAAGAAAAAACAGGTTTTGTAAACTGCTGGGTTAGCTACAATGCAATGGAAGGTTAGAGAACAGGCTGTCCCCTCTGATAGCACAGGGTAACACATTCCCCTCACACGGTCCTCGTTTGGATCCCACCTGTTCCAGTTACCAGCATGCTGACTTTGGACAAGTCCCTTACCCTCCTTACACCTCAGCGTCTTCCACTCTGGTTGACTCTCAGTGAATAGCACTGTTTTGCCCAATGATTTCTGGATCAATTTTCTTGTTCCTTGGACTCCAGCACCCTGGGATGTTGGGCTCCTTTCTAAACATGGAATGACAACATCTACTCTTCAGAGTTGTTAAATGTACCAGGAGTAGTATGTGTCCAGTTCCTGAAACAAGCCGGTGCTCAGTGACTGTACTGGGCAAGTGTGGAGGCAAACCCAAGAGGATGCTGAAGCCACAGGCAGAGCTGCAGACAGACTCAATGCTACTCTCTCTCTTTCCCTCCCGCGTGGTAGTTCTGAGCCTTGAACTCTGGCTCCTCTGAGAATGGGAAGAGATACTTATTTTCCTTGATTAAACCACTGAAGGCTTGCATAATCCTTTTTAATACTGAAGGATTTTCAATTCATTCAGACACCAATGCTTACTCTGCTGTGTTCCCATTATACATTTTCCTTCCCTTCACAAGTCCTAGCTTTGTCCATTCTTTATTTGTTTGGCCAAAAGATGACAGTAAGAGCAAATGACCTGACTATGGGGTCAGAATGGTTCCACAGTGCTTCACAGTAAAACACCAGCTCCTTTGCGTGGTCCCTGCCAACTGCTCCAGGAGCACCGCTCCCTGACTCTGCAACTCTTCTGAGACAATTAAAACTCTGCCTTCTCCCAGAAGTGCCCCTTAGTGCCACCAGGCCCCTCCCCATCTCCACTGCACCTATCACAGTGCGCTGTGAGACCTCACTTAACATCGTGGATAGATCCTTGGAAACTGCGACTTCAAGCAAAACAATGTATAATGAAACCAATTTCCCCATAGGCTAATTGATATAAACAAGAGTTAAGTTCGTACAGCATATTTCTAGTCACAAAACATCACCAAACTTCTAATAAAGACCCAAAACACTTTTCATATTAAATATTGAAATAATTGTGAGCATGTATATACATTTAAGAAAGATTAATAAAAACAAGTAAGAAAACTTTTTTCCAACCTGTCAATTCCAGTTCAGGGTTGGGGGGTGGCTGAAGCCTCTGAGAGCCAGGCAAGAACCTCCGCTGGGCAAGACACACTTCCATCGCAGGCCTGCCGCACACGCGCACACCCTGCTCACTCGGACTCAGGCAATGTAGACACGCCCATTCACAGCACACGCACACATTTGGGATGTGGGAAGAAACCAGAGTACCCAGAGAAAACCCACACTGGCACGAGGAGAACATGCAAATTCCACACAGTGGCCCAAGCCAGAAACGATTTTTTTTCCCTTCTCATCAATGTCATAACAAAATGACACTGAACGAAATGACCTTATTCGAGGATCTGCGGTACTCTAATTGACTGCTGAAATGATGCTCCTGAATCTCAACCTCTGGAGGGCTTGTTAACACAGACTGCTGGGTCCCACCCCCAGAGCTTCTGATGCAGTAGGTCTGGGGTGGGGTACAAGAATGTGCATTGCTAACAAGCTCAGAATGCTGATGCTGCTGGTCCAAGCTCATACTTTGAGAACCCCTGCTGTACCTACCAGTTCCTTGAGGAGAAGAACCCCAGCTTCCTTTATTTGGTATGCCTAGCACCTCCCACAGAATCTCACAAATGGTAGACATTCAAACAATACTTGTTAAATGGAAGGAATGGGTAAACTCATGAATGCCTTGCTATTTCATTTGGAGATGAAATGACAAGTTGGTCTCACAGTACAAAAAGAACCCAAGACCCTTTCCATTAGTATTAAGTTCCCTCCCAAAGCAGAAGGTGAAGTCCAGTCTCTGAGCTACAACATGCTAACCATCTGGTACTGCTGAAAGCTGCCATATGAAAATGTAAATTTTATTTTTAATATAAGAAAGCATCCCCTAGGATCAGAGACTATGGTTCGATTAGAGATAAAAAATGGTAAACTTTCTCTTCTTTTAAATATGTCTTTGATAGTATTCATATGTGATAAGTCAAGTAAGATATCAACATTAGCAATGTCTGTAGCACCACTAAATTTATTTCAAAAATTTGACACTAAGGGTTCTTCCCCAAAACCAGCACCCTAAATCAGGTTGACTGAATTTCTCTGATCACCTGAGACTCTGGTTTAAAATACAGATACTCCAGGCCTTCCATGGAGTCTCAATCCAGTCAGTATGGGATGCCCTCATCAGTCTTTTTTAAAAGTTCCAGGTGGGACCCAGATGTCGGGGGGGGGGGGGGTGGTCATTAAGTCGCCCAGGTGAATTCAATGTACAACTAGACCTGAGAAGCACTGCAAGAACCCAAGGAAAAGATTTCTTATGAAACTACTTTTGGCCTAATATTTTCACCTGGAATAATAGGTGAGGTCAGGGTGCAAAAGGCCAGGTTCCCAACCTGGAATGTGGCTTCATTGCCCTTTGGCTTCCTGGAGGGAATAAACGTGTGAGGCATTTCTACAAAAGATCAGCTTGTGCGTCATGGCTCTTGTGTGGCTCCAGCTACTCCAACAATAACAATAGGGCCATTAGTCAAAAGACCTCAGGAAAAGGGGAAACTTGCCACAGGATGATACCAGTTACTCAATTACTCTGAACTCAAAATCTAAACCATTAACACTTGTCCTATAGTATCAGAACCAGGGGTATAATCTGGAGAAGCAATTAGCATATCAAAGTCTTATGCTGGGTCAATGTCAAAGTAAAATAAAGGCAGGCTCTGGAATGTTGGTGGTAGGGCTAGGAATGGTCTTGCATTTGAGTGTAAATATGGTGGTGCCAACAATTAACCCTCCACTGAAAAAATTTTTCCTGTTTATACCCATGTTCCAGTGGGGGGAAAAAATTGATGTCATTGGATATTATGTTTTGAAAAGAACTTCCTTTGTGCTGTTCATTTCATGTGAATTATAGTTTTTAATTCTGAAAGAATTCCTATCTTTTTAAAATCAAATTACTTGGAATCATACTAGCTTTCCTACCTCTCTTCACTCTGTTGCCTTCATGCTAAGACCCAAGAATAATACCCAAGGATATCATCAACGCACTGCGTACTGGTCTCTGCTCCAGGACCTTGGGATGGCTAGTCAGGTTATATGGGGTCTGAGGCACTTCGGTTTGTTAAATTGCTTGATATGAGCGCTACTTTCATTATCGCATAATAAAAGTAAATGTTTTCCAAAATGAACAGTAAACAAAAGTAGAAAAGTATACAGGCTTTCAGACACACGCTCATGGGGCTTTACAGCCAAGAAGTCATTTTGCTAAAAAATAAATACACAGTGTTGTGAAGGGCCACTGTTATTAGCACAGCCCCGGCACACGGGAGTCCCCAGATGAATGTTCGATGACAGTTTTCCTTCAGTAACTGCCTGTCTCTCTCATGGAACAACTACCATCAAAAAAAAAATTGTTTCTTACAAAAGAATGATTTGAGGAATGAAAGGCTGCAAATGTGAAACTGAAGTTCATTGAATTTTTAATAAGAGTTTCAAGCACAATATTTTACACCCAAATGCATTACAGAGAAATAGAAGTCATACTACATTAAGAGGTTACCACACTAGGTCCATTTGCCTCTGTCTTTCCCCCCACCCCACACCCAAAGCCATAGCCTTCCCTTAAAAATGACCAACTGGGTCTGAGGTCCCTGTAATAGTCCCCATTTTTATATCTACAAAGTCTTTGGGTATCATTTGGTCCCCTGGCTCCCACTGTTCTTGAAAGGAGCCTGGGCCACACTGGCTAAGGGAGGAAGGCACTACAGGAGGCTCATGTCTCTGCTGGGTTCCCCTTACCCCTTCCTCAGCCTGGGCTAACTCACCCTTAACAACTCCCTGTGTGGCAGGAGGGGGTGTAAAGTAGGTTTATTACCAGAAAGCAGGAATAAAAACAACCTCCCTCTCTCCTATCACCTAGGTTCATGTGGCTACTTAAATCTGTTAAATTCGATAAAATTTGAAATTCCATTCCTCAGTTGTATGAGCCACACTCCAAGTGCTCCACAGCCATCTGCGCACGGTGGCCACCCCATTCAACACGCAGACACTGGGAGATCCACGGCACAGCTCTGGTCTCCAGAGGGCAGAGCTAAAGAAGGGGAGTGGTTCTCTTGCCACTTGGAGTGTCCAAGAAGGACAGAAGGAAGAAATGCAGCAGTCCCTATTTCTCAGAAAAAATTTTTAGTCCCACCAAATCCACTCCATATTTCTTCTCCTATAGCTTTCACCCTTTCTCCTCCTCAGATCTTCCCCACATTTCCTGAGCACAGAGGAGGAAGGAGGTGGTACTGCGTGAGAGATGTTAAAGACAATTAAAACAAAAAACAGCACCTCTTGTGTTCAGAATGCGGGGCTGTGCGCGCATTGTGCTGCTGCCCCCGCAGGAAGCCGGCTCACCGGGGAGGCTTCCACACGGAAGTGGCTCTTGTACTCCCAGGGCGCTCAGCAGGGGCGATTTATTCCGTTACAATTGTTTTTGTCATCCGATCACCACACTGGTTGATATTTGGAATTCATATTCATGCTGCCTCAAGGAATAGCCATGGTAGTTTAATTTCAAAGCTCTAAAATAATACTTTAAATATTGATGAAGACTGATCTTGCTACTCCTTTTAAATAAAAATCTGATTGGCAACAATCCCACATACAGGGGTGGGCAAAAGTAGGTATACAGCTGTAATACAAGTAAGTAATACAATAATTAATAAATAATAATACAAGAATAAACTCTGGGTTTCATGTACTCACAACTGTGAACCTACTTTTGCCCTACCCTGTATATTAAAATATAAGAAGAAGAACGTAGCAGTGAAGTCATTTTTTCTTCATGTGTGAAATGCACAATCCTTTTATTTTTAACACACTTGGGTGGAGCAGAAGAGACTGGCTATAGCAGACATTAGAAACATTCAAACATTTAGCTACTTCAGGGAACACAAAGGCTTATAATACCCCCATTCCCTTGAACTTAAATAAGGCCCGAGAATTATTTCTGACCAATGCAATGAGGGCGGAAATGAAGCGCATCACTTCCAGGCAAAAGCAGTGATTGGCAGTTCTTGACTCCATGCTTCGTCCCTGCTTTGATGAGCCCTGAAGTATTAAATTGGCAGGTCATGTCTTAAGATTTTGAAATCTCCATCTCTCTAAGCCACATGTGGCAAACATGAGGCCCACAGGCTGAATCCAGCCCTCCACCTTGTTTTATCCAGCCCAGCACCTTGTTTCTACCTGGCAGCAGCGCCGAGCTCTTGTTTAACTGTTAAGGAGTAGTTACATTTATACAGTCCTAAAGTTATATTCAGCCCTTGAAGGCAACCTCAGGGCTGATGTGGCCCCTGGTGAAAATGAGTTTGATACCGATGCTAAGAGATGAGTATCGAGAACAGAATTCCCCACCCACCTACACACCATCCCCACTGGACATGAAGAATGAGCAAGAAATAAACGTTCTTGGTTTAGTCACTGATCCTGGTGTTATTTTTATTGCAAGTACTTCTAATCTATTCTATCTAGTACACCAAACCATAACCAACACAGCCTTTTTCTGCTGGCTTGGCAGACTGTTGCTGTTACTTAGAGATATGAAACCAGAGTTTTTCCATGTGTTTGTCAATTAAATACCTTTTGAAATGCCATGAACTATTAATTACTTCTTTTAGGGCTTTTCCTTAGTGTGGGTCTCCCGTAAAACTCCACGGTCATGTACCGTGGATTTAATCATCCCCCATGTACCTGGAGCTGTCCTTTCAGGACTTCCACACAAATCCTTCACCGACAGTCCTTCCCTCCTGGGCCCATAGGAACAGACCTCTGCAGCAGCACAGCACAGGGCACTGCTGCTACTCGGGTAGAAGGAAGTGGATCCCTAAGAGAAAGGAACTGTGTGTGACTCACCCGAACGTCCCCAGTGCATAGTACATGGCCTGAGAGTGGATAACCGTGGCCATCAGGGTGCAGAATGGATGGAGAAGTGTATTTCCACCATTGTTCATATCTTCTTTAGCCCCTTTTTTATCCCCCTCTTCCAACAACCATCTCAAATAAATACATGACCTGTAAAAAAGATAATGTACTTTTATACAAAGCAAGTCCAAGGTAAGTCCCTGAGTGCCCCATCCTGCCATCGAAACTGTATTTACATTGTGGTTAATTAAGCTCACCACCTCAGGCATCAGACAACCTCAGTCCCCATTCTGGCTCTACTTCTTGCCAGCACTACGATCCCAGGCAGGTTGCTGAACTCATCTAGGCCTCGGTGTTCTCACCTATAAGACAGAAATATAAACAGCACCTTTCTCACAGGCTTGTGAGACTTCAGTGACTGCGAAGTGCTCCTCACAGGGCCTGACACAGAGTCGGCCCTCCGTAAGTGTTAGATCTAAAGTTTGGCTGCACCAAAGTGGTCCTCTTGTGGGAAATGTTCCATCTTAGGTCCCACTTCCAGCCACCTAAACCCAAATCTGCCTTCTAACAAACCCCTCCCCCCAGCTGATTCACATGCATGGGAGTGTTTAGAAGCACTGCTCTAGGATAGTCTCCAGTTGCAATCCTCTCTAATTTACAATAATTTTAAACAATGTGAACGATCCTTGTTTGCTCGAAGTGAGGGTATATAAAGCAATGGTTCTTAACCCTCACTGTGCATCAGAATCTCAGGGTGAACTCTCAAAGAAATCTCGTATGCCTGGCCCAACCCACCAGCCATATACCACCCCAACCCTCCTAGAGACTCCTTCTATTGGTCACATGTGGGTGGAACCTAGTCATCCTATTTTTTTAAAAAAAGCTTCCCAGGTAACTCTAATAAGATCAAGACCCACCAACTTAAAAAGAGCATTAAATTCTAACAAGGTTTCCATATGACTGGGCTCTCCAGAAAAAGAAACCAGGTCAGTGGAAAGAAGCTAATCAGCAACTTGAGGAAAAGGTTCCAGTGAGCCCTGCCAGGTTTATGAGACCCCCACTGTTCTCCCCCAGGCTATGACAACCTCCTCCGGTCCTTCATGTCCTCTCCTCGAACCCTGACCAAGCTGCTTTGACTCTGGCCTGGCTCCTCCCCCTCTTGCTGACTCTGTCTGCTATAGCCCCAGCTGTAGCTATCCTTGGTGCAGACACTATCAGGTGGCCCAACCTTGACTACTCAGGGCCCCTCTGTTCACCCACATCCTATGCTTCATTTTTTGTTTGCTTTTATCCTCACCTGAGGACACTCACTGATTTTAGAGGGAGGAGGAAGGAGGGAAAGGGAGAGAAACATCAATGCAAGAGAGAAACATCGATCCATTGCCTCCCGTATATACCCCAACCAGAGACAGAACCTGCAACCTAGGCATGTGCCCTGACCAGGGATTGAACCCACAACCTTTCATTTTACTGGGCAATGCTCCAACCTACTGAGCCACACCAGCCAGAGCAACATCCTATGTTTTTGACACAGTGCTGGTCCTGATGCGGATTCTGATCAGAACCAGAAAAGACTTTCTTTCTCAAGGCCATGGTTCTAAAGCAGAAAATACACAAACCCTTTCCCTCAAAACAGAAGACTTGGGGGGGCTGGGAGAAATGCTCACCTGCTTGAAGACTAGAAACCAGTCTCTCAGAGCTGAAACTGCAAGTCGTTATGCCTCGGTCTTCCCCCTTTCCATCCAACTGTTTCGGCAGCAAAATATCTAGCAACGGAGAATAAAATTAGACAAATGTAGTAATTGTGCTCTTTTTTATTTTGAAAATTTCACAGCAAAAAGCTCTGGAGTTGAACCAAGTGTTCGAAAACACCAATTTCAAACCTTGCTCCTGTCAGCTGAATCGGGTTCAGCAGCACCAGTTCTTAGTGTGGTGGAAGGTCATTGAAGGGTTTGAGCAGAGACTGACACAATCCAATTTGCATTTTTAAAGACATGTAGTAAATAAAATGCCAGGCGCCAGAAAACAGAGAAACTAGTTAGGAAGATACTGGACTTGGGCAATGACAGCAGAGAATAACAGAACAAAGCAGATTCAAGAGATATTTTGGAGGTAGAAATAATAAGACTTGTTGATGAATTAGATTAGGTGGGGGAAAGAAGGAGGAATCAAAGATGACTCCTGGATTTCTGGCTTAAATCTCTAAGAGACCACTTCTGTGACAGGCAAGTCTAGCAAAGACAAAATTTTTTGGACAGACCCACTGAGGTGTTCATGCGAGGACCCAGCAATAAGGAGAAGAGGCGAGTGGGAACACCACGTGCAATACTAGAGGAGCCAGGTGCCTGGCAGATGGGGAGCAGAAGCCTGCTTCAGAGCAGATCTCCAGGTGTGCATTTAACCCTTGGAGAGTCTAGTAACTTGGAGTGGGGCCCCACACGCCCATGAGCCTCCCCAGGTCCCCAATCTTTCAGTAATTACAAATCTGTCAGAGAATAAGCACAGGCGAAGAAAACAAGGACCCACATACAGCAATAGATGGAGAGCTGGGGAGCACACCATAAAGCAAGAACTCAGATCCTGTGACCCAGGTCCGCACGAGACAAGAGCAGCAGTGAAGGCCCTCTTTCCTGAGATGCACTCCCCGAACCTAGCCTAGCATTTGCTTATGTTAGTAACTACGTGATTTGTTAAATGGCTTTATTTATTTAACAAATATTTGTATAATGTTTACTATGTACCAAGCACCATTTTAAGAGCTTTAAAATATTAGTTTGTTTAACCCTCACAATAACCCTATGAAGTAAGAACTGCTATTATTCCTATCTTTCAGATAAGAAAGGCAAGAAATGCCACGTTAAGTAACTTGCCCAGAGTCATACAGTAAGTGACGGCAGAGCCGGGAGTTGGCCCAGAGACTGTGCTGTCAACCAGCATGCTGCCCTTTGAATTATTAAATAAAGTGGGTGCTTCCTTTACTAAGACAGAGATAACCACAAAGTTTTTGTGTGTAGGCTGTTGCCAACCACTGGTACATGCAAAGCTGTTGCTGAGATCAAAGCCAGGTGAGTCTGAATGCGCCTTATATTCTGTGCCACCATCACCAACGAATTCTTGTGTTAGTCTTGGGTATCTTAGAACATATAAAGGCAACACTACCAAGATGACATAACACTTCTTTTCATAACTTCAGTATAGGTGGTTGAGTTCACGGTCAATGCTCAGCTGTCCTCCTCCCCACTCTCTGTGTACATACTCCAATAGGTTTGCTACATTAACTTAATTTGTCTGAATCCTTTTAAGTTATGTTGTATTATTTTTTTGTGGCTGTTTTAAATTTATGTAAATGATACTATGCTAAAGATATCAATTTTTCATACATTTTTCACTGTAAAATCATAAGATACTCCTGTAAATTTATATAGCTTCTAACTATTACAAAATATGTATCCATCACATTCTGTTCATTCAGTCCCTTTGTGACGGACACACAAGGTGCCTAAAATGGCTCACAACCACAAACAACACTGAGATGGACTTTGTGTATCCACTAATGCACTTACGAAAGAATTTGTCTGGAATATCTACCTACAAGATATTGTAAGACATGTACACACTTTACCTAAATACTGACAGATTGCTTTCCAGAATGGTCATACAGTCCAGACTCCTATCAATGGTACATGGTGGTTCCCATTGCCCACGTCTTTGTCAACACTTGTTATTATCCACCTTTTACTTTACCCATTGAATGAGTATGGAGTGATAACTTGTTTAAATTTGCTTTCTCTGATTACTACTAAGTTTCAGCATCTGCTTATACATACATTTGTTACCTTTTCTAATATATCTTTGCAAAAATACCCCATTCATATCTTTTGTCCATTTCTCTCTCTGTTGAGCTTATCTTTTTCATGTTGATTTACAGGCCATTACTAACAGGCAAATTCTTTATATTAATTCTTTGTTGCTTTTAAACATGGCAAATATCTTTTCCTAGTCTATCAGATGTCAGTCACATTTATCTATGAACTCTCTACATTTTCTATGGCAAATAATAGGGACTTTTGGTAAAATTACATTCTCTTTCCTTTAGCAGAAAATGGAAAAATGTGAAGGCATTTGGCTTTCGTGATTTCAAAACCACTCCTTCACCAAACCATGAAACACAATGACTAAGAAGACCACCTGAAAAATACATTTGAAGTTCTAGTTCCCAAATTAACATTAAGGTGATTAAAGAATGTGTTTGCTATATTCTATTAATAAGCTGAAGCCATTTTTATTTGTTCTACCTTGTTCCACAAAGGGTCTAAGGAAGCTTACAAGAAAACAAGCAATAAAATTTGAAAAATAAATAAATAACAAAAAAATTTCAGGAACAAGGAAAATACACAGCAGAATAGAAGGTCAAGACCAAGAGGAAACTAAGAATGCAGGTATGTGGGACACAGGGTCCAACAAAGTTTTTTAAAATTGAGCCAAAAATTTGGCTCTGAGCTTCTTGGCAACCAGAGGGAAAAGGGAAAAGGGAACACAATCGGGCACATTCAGTGATACTCTCTTTGTTGATAAGAAAACATACAAGTTCCTGGGGGGAAGATAAACTTTTCCTGACCTTAAGTTCCCAAAGTTTCCCAGGTGAGCTTCATCCTGGGGGCAGTTTCCTCACTGACATTTCTGCACTGAAAGCATTGTGTCTTATTTCTCATAACACCTCTCAGTGAAAGCTAGTGGCCACCAAATATAATCAATTAAAATATGGAAAGCATCCCGCCTGTCATGTACCAGTTGAATGTAAGAAGGCAACGAGGAGGACAGAAGCAGACGAAAACAGAAGAGTCCATCCAAGCATCCAGTATTTGAGATTCAATTTAGTATGAGAATCAAACCAAAAACATCTGGAAGAATTATTGACATATTAGCTAAGATAACACTAGAGGCTGAAATAGAAACCCTCGAAAATCTCAGCGGCTTAACGCTGAATTTGGGAAACTTGGGAATAGCACTTTAATTCTTATGCATGTCAAGCCAAAATGAGAGCCAGGCTCTTTCCGCCTTGAGGGCCGCCCTATCCAACACATGGGAGAAGATCATGGAACCATGTGTGGGGGGGGCGGGCACCACGGGCCTGGCCTGGCAGCAAAATTACATGACTTCCACTCACATCCACTGGCTGCACCTTAGAACACTCTCAGCCACCAATCATCAGGTGTGTCTTTCAAATATTTCTCTATAACTTCAATTTTGCAAACCAGGTTTCAGCAAGTTATAGGCCAAATCTACCTCACCACCTATTCTCATGTGGCCCTTCGTTCTCATGAACAAAGAATGATTTTTCCATTCTTTAGTGGTTGAACAAAAAAGTCAAAAGCAGACAATGTTTTGGAACATGTGAAAGCTACATGAAATTCAACTCCATTAATAAAGTTTTATTGGGACAAACCACACTCATATATAAATATATGGCTGCTTTTACACTACCACACAACAGCAGAGTTAGATGGTTGCAATAGAAACCATTAAGACTGGCAAAGCCAAAAATATTTTCTATCTGGCCCTTTATAGAAAATGTTCACCAACACCTGGTTTAAAATGATAAAAAGTGAGCATCAGGTGCTTCCAAGCAGTGACCTAAAACACAAATATTCCTGACCAGTGGTTGAAGTGAATCTGTAAGCATTAGTGATGGAATGGGTTGATGATAAAATCACTCTATCTTTGCTGAACATTAGGGAGTCTAAATAAAATTCTGGCCACAGGAAATTTGCAGAGTTGTACCATGGAGAAGCTGTAGGCAAAGCCAGAATTTTCCACAAGAAACAAATGATTTGTTCAAAAACAAATGATTAATTAGCCATTTTTACATAAGCAAGTAAAGAAACACTTGTTTTCCAAACACTTGATTATTTGGAAATTTGTTTTACAAATTTTTCCAATAAGAAAATATTTCCTCAATAGAAGCGTCAGCTATTACAGCAGCATGGTTTGTTTTTAAATAATTTAAGTAAAATTTAAATGTTGTAAATAATTTATCACTTTGTTATAGAAAGAATGCTATTTTCTGAGGACTGTAAATACTTCAGTTCCAATGGTGAAAGGGTAAAGAATAAGGGCAAATGGCTAAGAATCATATTTCATGAACCCAAATATCAAGATGTTTATAGGTGGCTTCATGTTAGCATAACTTACTTTTTCTTGCTAACTCTAAAATCAGATGAAAAACAAAAGCAACTCCTCTTTTACCAAAATGTCTTGTTAACCTCAAATACTAACTAATAGCATTTCTTTCTACTGAAGTTCCAAAACATAAGTAGATTCACAGGGAACATGTGCTACCTGTACAGACTCAAGACCAGTTTCAGAATTTAAGAAAGAATAAAATGTACCAAAATATCAAAATAAGCTTACAAAAATATCTCCGGGTTTATGCTAATATCTTCCCTTCCCCCTTGAGCATCACAGTGACAGGAAGTATAAGCCTCGCAACAAAATTTTTCTTTTAGCTACTGAGGTCACCCACTGCAAACAAAACTCGCAGCCCTGGGGACCCAGGCTAGCTGAGACCAGGATGCCCCAAAATTGGAGATGACCCCAGAGATCACTGTTCCGGGATCCAACATCAAATTCCTTGTCTTACATAAGAGGAAGTTGAGCACACACGGGAGGAGAGGCTTGCCAGGGACACAGCCAGCGACCTGCCACGTGGACATCAGAATCCCACGTCCTGTCCCGCAGTTGTCTCTCCCCACCACAACTCACTCCCCTGCGCCCCGGCTCTCTGGAGCCATCCGTTTGCTGACTCGAGCAAGCTTCTCACAGCCTCCTTCTAAGGGAGATCACTTCAAGTCCAGTGCTACTTACTGCATGAACATCTGCCCAACAAGACCTGTGAAAGCAGAGGCCCTGCCTGCTCTGTGGGTCCCAGAAGATCCCACTATGCCTCTTTATAAGAGCTGACTTCACCCTGACTCTCAGGGCCTTAGCCTCAGAAGTCTTTCACCTTTCTCTTCAAGCTGCATTGACTGATTACCCATTATTCTTTTCTTCCCTTCTTGCCCCCTGCCTCATTCCTGTCACCTTCTTTGCAGGCTGTTCTTTGGTGGTGTGCTAAACAGATGATGCCACCAACGCACAACTGCTCAGCCACTGGAGAATGCGAGTCCTGCACAACCACACCAGCACGTGGAACTTACTATTCCACTTTGCCGGGTGGAAACCCAGGATGTGTTTGCAGATTTACTTCTGCTAATACAATGATTTTGCTAAGTAAATAAAACCATGATGGAGTTTGGTCAGTTTCTTGATTTTTTTTAATTCAAAGACATCACAACCCAGGCCACTTCTTTTTGGCAGGTTACTTGGAGAAAAATTCTCTAATCAACCAAACTCAATCAGTGTTATTCAGTGTTACCTGACAAAACAAAAAAGCAACCTCTCATTGCCCTTGTGTTTCTGACTAGACTAGATCTCAGTGAACAGCTTGGATTTATTTCAGATAACAGTAATGGTCTCTCCTGGTTCTCTAGCTCCCAAGGGTGAAACCCACAGTCTCCAAATAACGGTGATTTATTTTAAGCAAAAATAGTAGCAACTTTTTCTTTTCTTATTCATTCCCAAAATGCAAAATGTGACTTCAGTGTTTCCTCTATGCCAAACCAGAGGGCTTAAGCTTTTTAAAATATAGCATGGTAGATGGCATTGAAATGGATAAACAGCATGGTCCTGATTTTTAAAGTTCTCACCCAGAAATAAATATAATTTTTTTCCCAAGAGGTTTTACTCTGATACTTCCAGGCAGACATCCCCTGCAGTTTCTGGTTTCTGTACCTAGACCTAACTGGGGTCAAAACACAAAAGCCAGACATGCAGACTGCAAGGCATTTGGATTACAAAGTTGTAAAAGACAAATACCTGGATGTTTGGGGGTGTATGTAAGTCATCCAGAAGCCAGTTGATTTCCACAGAGATGCGTGAAGTTACAGTTTCCTGTAAGTTACAGAGAGAAGGGACCATGAAAATCATACACTTCTACCCTTCTGTTTAAAAAAGATACAGGCAACATAACGGAGTTGGTTAAGAGCTCACACTCTGAAATCATGTGGTCAGGGTTCAAATCCTGACTCCACCACTTTCTCCTCGGAGAAACTGATCAAGCAGATTAACTTCTACAGCTTGGTGTTCTCAACTATAAAATAGAATGATAATGACATTCACTTCATTAGTTTCGTGAGGATTAAATCAAATAATATAAATATATATTTGAGGAGGAACACTTAGAACCTATCACTTAGGAAACACTTGGACAAATATTAGATTTTCAAAAAATACAGATTACTAAATTAAGGCCAGAGAGGTTATGTATCTTGCCCCGTATGACAACACAAAACAAACTGGAATTCCTAGACCCACCACTGCACACCTAGTGCTCACCCCGCTCTGCCATTCCCCTTCTTACATATGTTTTGATCTAGTAAACTTAGCTATAAACATTGCTTAGCATTAAAGCAAAACTGAGGCAAATGCTATTGTCAAAAAGATCAAAAGACCCCCACAGATATGGACACAACTTGCACCGTGTTTTCTAATTGAAGACACTATTGTAATGCTACCCACATTTTCACACTCATTTATGGCCACCGAACTGTTGTTTCCATCGGTGGTTGCTCTCCTTGCCCTGTGAAAAGAGTGATCAGTGTTGTCCCTTCTCACAAAAATAGAAACCAGGGAATGGCTTGATTACAGAAACCAATCTCTCTACAAACCTATGGTTTTATGAAATTACACAAATATTTAGCTAGGTATCAACTTCTAGGAAATGTGAATGTTTAGATTCTTATTCTTCCATTTGTATGACTAAATATAAGAAATAAGTCCACTTCTTATGTCACAAAAGACTAAATGAGACCAAATAGATCTTCTAGAATCAATTTGAAACAGAAAGTAATCCTATTATCATCAATTGGTATAGCATCCCCTGGTTTAATCATTTCTTTTTTAATCCTAGGCTGTCTCATACACTGAAGAACTTCAAGTATGATATATTTGGTTTTAATTTGGGGATGGAAGGAAAAAGGAATACAACTTTACCTAAACATGGCTTGAAAAAGGATACTTAAAACCCTTCCTTGACAAGGGTCCAAGGTATTCATTGCCTTGTTTGTACTGAATGAGGTAGAAAGTGGATAGCAACTTAAATACCCAACATATTGATGAGAAAAATCAGCTATAAATAGTAATTTGTTATTATCCCATTTTGATAAAAATCTAAGTGAAAATCATGTTTCACATGCATGGGAATAGACAGAAATGAAGGTTGGAAGAATATACACCAAAATAATATGGTTTATTTCTGGATAGCAGAATTATAGGTTGTTTTTTTTCTTTTCTGTAATTTTGAGATGTTTATCCTAATTTGTCTCACTTCCTAAAAACCATAATAAATTTTGTAGTGCATCAAAAAGAAGAACTTTATCCAAAAAGGATAATATTAAGAAATTGTTTTCAGTTCTGTGGTACATCACTTTCTTCAGCACATGTCATACCAGATAAGTGAGAAATTGCTTTATTTCCCTTCAATCCCTAGATAAACTGAGCTACCAGATAAAATCAGAGGCAGAGCTCAGACTAAAACACAAAGGTTCAGGACTTTAATCTCCATTACTAAAGTTCACCTACTCTTTTAGTCAATAAATAGTTGTCATGCAGCTAAAATGTAAGGAACATGAAAATAAATCGTGAATAGAGCCTACTCTCAAAGGCTGCAGGGCAGTTATTGTGGAAAAAAAAGGGATCTACTTAAAGTGAAGTCATACGTATGAAAGAGGTTCCTTTTTCCTCAGGAAATGCAGGAAGCTCTATGAAACAATAAAAAGAACACAACTGAGACCTGATATTGAAAAGCTGAATTTGTGTGGTTAGATGACATGCATTTCCTTCAAAAAATGAACTCTGTGTGTTTACATACATGTTTTACATACACAGACACATGCATACACTTCAGAAATCTGTACACTAAAATGTTAATAATACTAACCTCTAGATAGGGGAATTACAAGTGCTTTTGAGTTTTTGTGCCTTTTATCATTTTGCTATCTATCCTGTCCTGTTTTACTACGATAAACCTGAATGGCATATGGCAAGTGGGCATAAAACTTGCCGGTGGTGACCACACTGAAGCTTGCACCGTGCTGTGATCAGTGCCAGACTATGGAGGAGTTAATGTTGCTGTGTGATAGGCTGTGACCAGCATGCAGGACTCGCCCACTTTTGTGACAGCGCTGGCTCTGATTTTTTCCATCTGAAACCCTGAACAAGAGGCAAAAAATTGTTGTCTCTACTTTGGTATAACACTCAGAGAGCAGAGTAGATGCCTAAAGACTGAAAAGGGCACCGAAAGAACTAGAACTCTTGAGGGTGTTTGCAATTATACAGTCATGAATAACCAAGGTGACTTCACAAGGAACTTGTCCTGCTTGGTAATATACAGTCAGCCTGTTACATAGCAAAGTGGCAGGCCTGGTAGGTCACAGAAAATAAATTGATGAAACCTAGCTTGACTTTAGGAAGGCTTTTGATCCTGTCCTGTAAGACATGCTGGTAAAATATGGCCAGGAGCAGACAACTGTTCATTAGCTAACTACAGCCTGGCTGGGGAGCAATAACTAAAGCATTCAAATTGAGGAGGTCACAAATGGTGTTTTGTAACATCAAACTAAACAACGACAGAGATGCCAAAAAACAGGGCACTTAGAAGGTAAAAAGACAATGTAAGATGAAATTGTATAAATAACCAGAAACAAAATTCAGAATTATACTTAGTATGAATATGTGTTCCAAGTATACCTGGATTGTGGGAAACAGTTTGAAATCATTTAGATAGAAATTTGCCCACCAGCATGCATTGCAATAGCAGTTTAAAATAGCAGTTCTCACAATGGGTCTGGAATTAAGAGTACAGCATACAAATGACATTCTGCACTCCCATGCTAGCACTTACCACATTTTGTTGTCACTGTTTTTCGGCAAGTCTTTCTCTCTCTCAAGTTTTTGTTTTGTTTTGTTTTCTTACTATACTTCTAGGCCCTAGCAGTCTAGCAAGAGGGGCTTTCAATACATCCTTGAGAATGAATGAAGTCCCTCTGACTGAGTCCCTCTGACTGTGACTCAGTTGGTTGGGCATCATCCATAAGCCAAAAGGTCTCCACTTCAGTTCCCAGTCAGAGCACATGGCTGGCTGTGGGTTTGGTCCCCAGTCAGGGTGCATTCAAGAGGCAGCTGATCAATGTTTCTCTTTCACATCGATGTTTCTCTCCCTCTCTTTCTCCCTCCCACCCCCTCTCTCTAAAATCAATAAGCATGTCCTTGGGAGAGGATTTCTAAAAAAATGAAAATAGAATGAATGAGATCATCCTCCCATCTTCCTCAGGACACCCCACTAGAGCACAAAACTCTCCCTTGCAGCTTTGTATGCAAAGACGGATGTGAACAATTTGCTGCCCATTCAGGGGAGAACTTAGAAGCTGGGGGGTAAATAAATGAGAATTGGATTATTCAGTCTATAGAACTGGATTATTCAATTTATGGAAAAGAAAGCTGGGATTATATTAGTTACAATACTCAATTTCTGAAGTTATCTTACACAAGTATGTACAGTCTTCTATTAGCAATGCCCCCAAATGTCTGGGTCTGCAGCCTAGATTAGTGAAACAGGTCATTAAATATTGTAATGGATAATAACAACACAGCAACAACAAAACGAGAATACATTTTACAGAATGCCTTCACAAAAGAGCCAGCAACTCAGATCCAGTGATGGAGGTTATAGATAAGCCCCTGTAAATTACAGGGGATAAGTCCCTGTAAAGGAGCTGGCCTCTCAAGGAGCCCTTCTAGAGCCAAGACCCCACGATTTCATAATAAATATGAGTAATCAGCCATCATCAGAAGCTTTGCACAATTAAGGTAAAAATGCAAAACTCAATTTTATTTTTACAGTATTTAAAGGTCTATATCAATAGACTACAAAATATACTGTGGATGTATAGGAAGTAAATTTCTGGAAAATCCTATACTTATTTCTTCATGTATATTTGCAATTAATTAGTTATTTATTAACTTAGAATGCTCTAAATAAAATCTGATATTAAATACAATATAATTATTTCAGTTTGAAATGCATGACCTTTGTACCTAATATTCAGTATACACAATAATATATGGTTGTAGTAAGAAATAGTAACACCCCAACTCTTATTGATTCTTCTGATCTAGTTATTAAATATTAGATTGTTCTATTCTTTGGCCATTGTTTTTATTTGCAATATATAACCACTCTAATAACCCATTTATCACCATGATGAGCCTTTGGATTTCTGAGGGATTTTTTCCCTCTCCAAATAGCAGTGAAAAGATCCCCCAAATTTACTGATTTAGTGCTGAATTTAAATAATCCCAGAAACCCTCTCACTTTTGACATTGAGTAGGACAAGGTCAGAGTGGACATCTTCCAAATGTAAAGGCTTAATTGGACCAATTCTTTCATGACAATAATGTATATTTAAGATAGCCACTAAAAATTGTCAATGCTAATTTAGTAGATCAATTCCATTAAATGCTTTGAACTTTTCACCACTTGCTAATCTCATCTATTAAATTGGCTGTTTTTGTTGAAAATCTGAAGCTATAACTTAATATCACATTATAACAATTCTAGCCAGACCTAAGAAAGACTTCCTTATATGTAAAATATAACCTTAAAGGGTCCTAAGTTGTGTTAAATTATAAGATTCTAGCCATAAAATTTCCTGCAGCCAAAATGTGACAAGTTTTTATCAGTCTACTGGCAATTGATATTATGCTAAGAAGCTGGCAGGGTTTTTTTTTAAATTTCAGAAATACATGGGGTTTTTTTTGTTTCTGAAGCAAAGCTTTAATATTTGTGATTATTGATTATAGGCTAAATTATGTGGTTCAAATTTTAATATCAAACACTATATAACTTATCTAATAACTAGTTCAATGCAATCAATACATATGTCAAGTTTTTGCTAAACATTTTAAGCAAGACAACTCATTAATGTAAAAACAATATATTTATTAATTAGCTAATGAAAAATTTGGATAGAAGAGACTCCACAGCCCTAACAAATATCCGCCATGTCCTATTTGTTTGGAACTAGACTTCTAAGGCTATTTTTATTCCCTGTGATTTACCACCGGTATCCTCTGGGTGATAGTTGAGGAAACAGATGCTGGGAATCTCTCTGCGCTCAGTTCCTGAGAGGAGATTTCTGGCTCACAGGCCTGCCAGCTCCTGGCTTTGTACTCGCACATGCCGAGGGGAGTGGAGTAAAACGTAGATGACTGCCCAATTTCCAGCCTCCCATTGCCAGCTTCCTCAAAGTTTCCACTTACGCACTTGACTCCCTTACCAACTTCGTTTGAAGTTCCCATTCCAAAATCCTGAACAGCATGTTCCCAGGATACATTATTTTTTTTTTAATAACTCATTCAGTGGGGATTTTCCAACTGAAATTAAAAAAATAAATTGAAAACTGGGGAGGGGGCATTCTTTTTTCTGGGTTTTTCCTTTGCTGGGGATTGGTAGTGCTGACATCTAAAGAGAGAAGATGCAGAAAAAAACAGTAAAATGTTCCCTCCCGAGCCCTGAACACGCTCTTTGTGGGGAGCCATAAACCTCTCCAGAGTTTCCTGGACCCTGTTATTTATTGGGAAAGGATTTGAACTAAAAGAGATCTATATCTATTTGGAGATTATAATTAAACTGTTAATAAAAACCAATGTTTATTAAATGTCCACAAAGTATACAGCAATATTCTTCCTTAGCGTATCTAGGCTAATAAGAATGGGGCTGGCGGTGGAGGCCTCCATGAAGTTTAAATACCTTTTATAATGAATTGAAACAGAAGCACCTTATAGATTGAGAATTCCGTTTCACAAGGCAACAGTTTCTATTAAACCTATTATTTTATGGAGAAATTAAATTCACTAGCTAATCTATGCTTTCACAAAGCATTTTTTAAAACCTACTTTATTTTAAACACTAGGACCTAATGAGGTAATTTCTACAATTTATTTTTACATAAACCAATGGGATTTCCTTACTGAGCACCACTGAATTATCTAAATGCTTATTTATTAATTTGTTATTTAACGTGGTTTAATGATAGCACAGAATAATTAATTTAGGCTATTGTTTAAATTAGGAAAATTTAGCAATTGTTATTACGTTTCAGATTGAATGAGTTTAAATCGATAAATTAGGGTCCACGACACAACTGCAACACCTTCTGTTGGCACCTCTCCGTGAGAACGAGCAACCAGGTCGGCTCACTAATGTATGAAAATCAGCCAGCTCTTGGTGGGGGGAAGACAGGTTTGCACTTATTAGCCTGTAGATCAAGCAACCAAGTCAAGACTAAACTGCCGATTGTCCATCACAGACACCTATCCACACTCCAGCTCACCTCTGCGTGGTTCTCCGTGGGAGACCCCACTGGTAGATCGGGCACAGTGCCTCCTCACTACCACCAAGTAAATACTTTCACCGGCCACAGAAATACATACATGTACATGTCAAAGTTAGTAACACTGTAACGGAAAATGAGGCACTTCAGGAAAAACTACTCTAGGGAAAAAATTTGGTGAAATGCCCACAGTGAGCAAAGAACCTTGAAATGCAAGAGATTCTCCAGCAGAAAACCATTACAGCAGCTAACACAACTGGCAAAAAGTCAACATAAAAATTGACATTTTAGAAACCCATTTTCCAATAATATTATACAGATATTATAAGAATTATAAGAAAACCAAGCCCCCCACACACAGAGGAAAGTAGAAATGATAATGAACTATTTTTGTGGCTGCACCCAATAACTGATGCCTAACAGTTACACTCTCGGGCTCTCTGCACAAAACACCGAAGTAACAAAATGATCCCGTCAGACATTTGAGCAAAAAATGTCAGTCAGCAGTGCTGTGTGATCTAAAGAACTATGTGGCCACCCAGGCAAAAAGGTAAATTCACCGTCACTTACATATAAGTGAAAAAAGACAGGGTCAGCAATGTGCTTATGGTGACACAGGCTGGAGCAGGGGAAAAAATTTTTAAAGCATACTTCAAGTCTGGCATATAAATCACAAGACTAAAATCCCTCCAATGTACACACTTGCAATTGCCTGATTTAAAGTCCCAGGCAGCACCGTTATGGGTGTGACATATTTTCATTTTACTGTGTTCCTGATGCCATCAACTGGATTAATTAAGTCAATCCTGTAGCATCTCAAGGGTTAAGTTCTGTGTTGTGAGTAATTTTTAAAAAGTCTCCCAGTAAGAATCAGGCTTAAGCTAGCTCAGTGAGAGGGACTGTTCTATAATGAGGCTTGGCCTGGACCAGTCCCAGTAGAATTAATTTTGTGCTGTAGGACACCTAGATAAATTAGTTTGGCTTTAAATATTGAGTCCTAAAAGAGTTAAAAGAGGGAGAATATCAATCAATAATTTTTAGATTAACTACTTTGTATATGACAAAACAAAATTAACTTTGGCATTCTAAACCATTCTTCTGGCATTTCAGATGAACCCCAAGTTTAACATAAATAATTGAAGATTTAAAACCCAAGCACACACGTGCACTTGCTTCTTGGTACAAAATATCAACTCACAGATTGTAAAAAAAAAGTATTCATATGTTTTATAAAATTATAAATATGGTTATTATTTTTACTTATTAAAATAATCACACCTGAGAACTAAGAATACTGAAAATATATAGAAAGATTTCTGTAGGGTTTTTTAATGGAAATACTGACGTACTTAAGCTTTGAAATTAAGTGAAAAATAATATCTCAGTTAATGTTAATTTCTTAAATTCTATTTTAATTAATTCCCCCAATGTTTACCCATTATTTTCCTCTTGTAAAACTGATTTCTACTGAAATATTTGTGCAGAATTAAAATTATGTCCACAAATGACAACAAATTTAAACTAAAACTCCCTTGTGTTTTATCAGCTTTTCCTGGTTAAATGCTCACCAAAAAAGGCAAGTACAAGATTCATTTCCACGGGAGATGGACTCAGGCTTTTAACCTGGCCAATCGCCCATATAAACAATCTTCAACATTATTTGGTCATCATTTGGTAATTAAAATGGCAAACCACAACCATACTGAATTTACATTCATGTGCCAAAAAGTTATTTAGCAGATGACTACAGATAGAGGAAATGTCTCTTTAACAGATTCTTTCAAGAATACATCTACAGGAAGCATTGGGCTTTTAAACAGTCGTAAAAAACAAGAAGCAGTTGAACAGTGGCACCCAGAGGTGGAAAGCGTGTTACTGCTGGGAGATTTATGTGGTTAGCCAGAATCTGCTTTTCAGCCCCTTTCTGTCACTTCTGGGTTTTTTGTTAATTACGTACGTACCAGAAACCTTTTTTTTCCTTAGTTGCATATTGAAATACTATATTTTAATAAATAAAATAAATGTTTTATTTTAGAAAAAGCACTACTTTACTTGTGGATTAAATTGCACATCAATTTCCTTCCTTCTAAACAATAAACAAACCAGCTGAACACCAGACAAAATACTGCTCCAGAATTGAATATGATGCTCACTTGTCTGCTTTGAGCCTGTCAAAATTATCAACTGAAACATTTTTAAGAAATAGCACAGTGACTACTGCACAATTTCCATACACCCCAAATTATGTTTTTTCTCAAAATGTTTATGTCAAAATATTGTGCAGCTCTGAACCAAATTATAACCCTGGGGAGATTTTCAGAATTCCTTATCCCATTATTATGGCAGCCGAGGATGGGAATGGGAATTAGAGTGCTGTACGAAGATGAGAAAAGGAAATAAGAATACTGTTTTATTCCACAGAAAGTTAAAATAAAATCTATTTTGACCAAAATGAAAATGAGCCTGATTTTTCATTCAAGAAGCTCCATACCTTTGAACCAGCCAACTAGCGATGGCATTTAGCATTTGGCTGGTGCTGAGTTTTTAAACTAACCTGCAGAAAAACACCTCCTGGCTCTAATCACCTTCCGGGAGCCTCAAATAAACCTGAGTTTGTGGGGCCAGCATGGGTCAGGTTTTTTTAGAGCCTCAGAAGAACAGTCTTATTTTGCTCCTGAGCTGAAATGCTCACGTGGACTAGGTAGAGTTTGCCGGGCCAGTTCTGTCTAATGCCTCACTGCCGTTCGTCCCTTACTGAGTTTTCATTACCTTCTGTCAGGCGTTTTCTCCGAGATCCCGCTGCTTCTTTTTAATCACCTAAGAAGCAACACTGAGATGACAAGCTCCAGAATAAGGCTCATCCTTTTTTCTGCATCCTCAGCCTAATGATGAGACATGAGCTTCCATAAACTTGAAAAAGGCAGGGAAATGCTGCCAAAGTCATTACCTGCTACTTGGAATTGGAAAGAAGAAATGTCCCTTTTTAGAAGAATATTAACAAAGTTTAAAATAATTCTACAAAGCTGTCAGCATTTTATATGCAATATAAAGGAAATGGCCCAGTGCTATTCAAAAGAAAAGCAAAACACCTCACTTCCTACTATCTGAAATCTACATCAGAATATACTCTCGATTTCGCATATCAATTGTCTGGCAGAAATGATAGAAGCTTACGTCTGTGTGAAAGCTAGTAGTAAAATAATCTCTCCTTTTTGATAGCTTCTTGCCTTTCTTTCCCTTTCCCGTTAGTGGCAGCGTCTTAATCAATCTGTGGGCAGTAAGGAGCAGCTTCTTCGTGGCTTCTACGTCGCTAGCCTGCTGTTTGCTTGTTAACGTGTGGCTGCTTGTGGCTAACTCATAGAGCACAATTGCAGTACTCAAAACCACACCACCATTGCCCATATTTGGTGATGCCGTTACAGTAACAGTTGGAAGAAGCACCAGACTTAACGGCGTGTTGGAGTAGACCCTAGGGCAGCTGCCCCGCACGGACCATATTGAATGGCTCTCTCTGGCCAGTCTTAGAAAACCCAAGCTGTTCCCAGATCTGCGCCCTGCGGAGGCAACACGCAGCTGTGGGTCCGGGCGCCATCTAGTGGACTCTCCCGATCTGGGGGAGTCGGCAAGAGAATGAGGGGATTATCTGAAGATTCTGGGAACAATTCCTGAAGCTAACCTGCGAAATAAAATTTTCTTCAGCCTACAATCAAAGCAGTGGGGAAGGAGGCTTATCTAAATACAAAGGAAAAGAGGAATATATATATTTACTCAAACGGCTCTTACAGGAATTTCAGAGCTGGATTTCCAATATGAATTTGAAGTCTGAGATGTCAACGTGCCTCTTTGTTTATACATTTACTATGAAATTATGAAAAGTGTATTTCGCCAAAATATTGCCACTTGTCTATGATCTCCTAATTGTTTATCTTCACAAATACTACTTCCGTATGATCCAAAGCCTCTGCAGCAGTAGCGGAGACTATTAAATATTGACTAAAGAGCTATGACGTAAATAGATGACTATCTCTCTGTTAATAAATGCTCCAGTTATTCTGCCTTTTCGGTGGGCTAACTATATCGACAATAATTAACATTTATTGAGCTTTACTGAAGCAGGCCTTATGGTTCAAGTCCTTACACATTTTCTTATTGGACTCTCCCAGCAGCCCAATGAAATAAGTACTTTTCCTAGCTTTATTGTGTGGCTCAGCAAAGCTGAACTGAGAGGTTCACCCAGCTGACACGGGCCGTCAGAGACAGAGCTAGAACCTGATCTCAGCCGTCTCCGGGGCCTAGGCTCCGAACCGCCATGCGACACTGTCCATCCTGAGCTGTTATTAAATGTACAGCACACGGTGGTCTTATTGCTGGCTGTGTCACAGTTCAATGATTCACTTGACAAAAAGTAAATAGTTCTCATTTATCCCACGTAAAAGCAGTTATTTAAGAGAGTTGCTAAAATTATTCAAGTTCTTCAAATTTTTTACCATGTTTGTTTTTCAAAGAATGAGCTTACTCTAATCAAAAGATTTGTACAGAGGAAGGAAAAGAAATTAGCTTGCTGATCAAAGGACTGATGTGGGAAAATATGCGAGCTGACTGCATTTCGCTCATTGGCAACAATGCGGTGGAAGAGCTAGGGAAACGGGAGATCTGGTAAGAACTGTTCCTTTGTTTTTTCAGTTCACCTGACCTCTTCAGACACTTGAATTTAGAAATGCTCTGCCCGCCCAGGCCTCAGGGCGGGCCTCAGGAGGAAGCAAATTGGGAACCTCACAGGAACCACCTGTGGGGGCTCATTTTGAGGGATATTTAAAATTGCCTATTTAGAGCTTCTTGTCTTTGACTTAATCAGAAAAGGAACACCATTGGTCACAATTGTTCAAAACTAGAACAAATCTGCATATGCCTAAACAACAAAATAGATAGATAATGTGGTAAATTCGTATAATGAAATACTATTCAGCATTGAAAATGAATGCACTAATGCCACAGACAAAACAAATCATACTTTTGAGCAAAAGAAGCAAGACACAGAATATACATAATTCCACTTACATCAAATGCCAAGGCAGACAAAACTAAACTCTGTTGTTTAGGGATATGTAATTCAAATGGGAAAACTAGAGAGAAATGCAAGGAAAAGATGCCACAAAAGTTGGGCTTGTGATCGCCTCTGAGAGGCGGAGAACAGGAGCAGAAAGGAGACACAGGCAATTTCTGGAGGTTTGGCTGTGCTACACCCAATTGTACCATCCATCATGTGATCCCTGTTCTGTACATTTTCTTTTATAATAAAAACGTCAGATAAGCATATTCAATGGTCATTCAAAAATGCATCAGAAAAAAGAACATGTTAAGCTTTATCCATTATTTATGTTTTGGTGCAAACACATTTATGAGCTCTACGATTGTAAGCAGACCTAGGGGGCAAGGAGAAAAGAGCAAACGTGAAGATTAAATTTTAGAAGAGGGTAATGAATGGATTCTAAGCTCTGGAATCAGACACACCTGGACTTGAACTAGAGGCCTGCTACTTGCGAACTGTGGGCTGTGGGCTCATGTATGAACCTCCTACCCCCTTCACTCTCCACCTATAAAGTGAAGATTAGAGTAGGCCTTGCATCGGGGGGTCATTATGAGACTTAGGAAATGTACTGGCTCTCATTAATTGCCCAATAAATGCCTTTTTTCTTCCCCGAGATTGGAAGTCAGGGAGGAAATCACCACAGGCAGTAGTAGAAAAGGTGAAAGCTCAAAGTTTACACTCACTGTATTTCTTTTCCACTCATCCTGTGTTACTTGCAACCCAGCTGGCTTCCTCGTGAACCACTCACCTGAGTCTGCTCTAGCAAAAGTCACCAGGGACCTTCTTGTTACTCCACTCAAGGAATATCTTTTCTCTACACCATTTGATTGTCTGTCAATCTGTCTGTTAACTGTCTTTCCTTTTTTTTTTAAGATTTTACTTATTTATTTTTAGATAGATGGGAAGGGAGGGAGGAAGAGAGGGACAGAAACATCAATCAGCTGTCTCTCACATGTGCCCCAGACCAGAAACCAAACACACAACTCAGGCATGTGCCCTGACTGGGAATTGAACTGGGGACATTTTGCTTTGTGGAACGACACCCAACCAACTGAGTCACAGTCAGGGCTATCTTTTCCTCTTGAAACTTGTCTTCCCCTGGTTTCTCCAATCCTCTGAGCTGTTCTTTTCTCGTCGAACCCCTACCTCTACTCATGGTCGAGCCCTTGTCATGTCCCTTCTGTCCTCCAACAGCCTCCCAACCGGTCCTCTCCAGTGTGGCCACACTTTAGCCAGAGGGCGTGTCCTAACACGCAGATTTCATCATGCTTCTTCTCCAGAGCCTTCCCATGAACCTCTGTGATCCTTAGCCTGTCTGTCTTCAGGCTCATCCATTGCCGTGCTAACATACCCACACTCATTTGGACCTCCCTGCCTTTATATCATCTGCTCCCAACTGCCTGGAAGGCTCTGCCCTCCACCCACCCTTCACCATATGGCTTGCCTCACTTACAAATCTTCAAAACTCAGGAAAAATCTGTTTCCCACCTACCACACACCCCCTCCTAGATTATGTACTCTCCTTTGTAAGCAGTACAATTTCCATCATTCTCGAACCACTGTATTATTTGTGTGATGTCTTTATAAGACAGTAAACTCCTTAAAGACAGGTACCGTTTCTTACTCACCTTTGTGTACCACCACCCAACACAATGACCACAAAACACCTAATTAAGTGGCTTAATGAATCAGGCAAATAATTGATGTTCTTTCCACAGTTTTCCGGGACTACCATTGCCATCTTCCCTTCTGTAACTCTGTAATTCACTCCATCTTCTGAAGGGAAAAATGGTTATTTATCATATTTTTGTCCTTTAAACCTGCCTTCTAACATTTCTGGGTCTTGTCATAATTATTACATTTTCCACATTATATTTAATCAAGAACTCCACAGAACACTCTGTGTGTGTGGTTGCACCTCCCTGGGTTTAAATCCTAGCTCCACCACTAACTAGCCTGGGACCCGCATAAGTCACTCGACCCAACTTGGTTTTCTCTCCTGTAAAAGGAGGGTAAAACACCTAACTCTTGCCTTTCTTGTGAGACTCAATGAACTAATGTACATTAAGCACTTAACACATTGCCTAATTCAAATAAGTATACAATAAATATTATCTATTATTAATGCACAATTAAGATAGTTACTTTGTAGACAATAATTTGTTAAACATTCATTATAGTACTCTCTACTTTTCAAAACTAAGGGTTACCTTCGTTTTAAGATTAAGGCCTCAAGAACTCTCTATCTCTCTGTATCTCTGTCTAGAGAAGTATTTTATAGATAGATAAATAAGTAGATAGATAGGTATGTAAATAGATAGGTAGAGACACAGATATATCAAAGAGGAAAACACATAAAATGTTTGTATTATATATATTATACTAGTCTAACTACCTTGCTTAGTTTATAACTGAAAAATATCTGAACTAAAATAAATTAAATGAAAATATATATTCCACTCAGTAAATGCTGGCATTTTCAAGGTTCAGTCAACATCTTTTATTAAAAACACATTAAGCGTATATGTTCTTCACTGGAGAAACATGCTTTAAGCACACAACATGAAAATCTACTGCCACAAAACTTAACCGTTGCTCTTCTTATTTTCTGCACCCAACAATGCAGTTCGAATAGTGTGAAATTTAAAATTATGATCGTAAAAGCTGAAATAACAACAAAAAAAACAGAATTGAAGAAAAACAGAGCTGATGAGAAAGAACTGTAAGAGGACACTTGTGTGGCCTTTGTAAATACGAGGGCAAGACCTTCGAAAGATGTTCCTGACCTTTAATACATGTTACAGGTATATTATTTATTTGCATCTTTAAAAATCTAAAAGTGAAGGGTCTGTTTATTTCATCTGCCAAACTCACTTTCCCTCTCCCATCTGCTCCCCCCCACAAAAGAACAGCAAATGTGAGACACTTTATTCCCAAAGGAGAGTCTCGTGACAATATTATTATGACAAGCATTTTCCACACTTTATCCTTCATGCCCAGAATGACTTTGGTAAGATAAGGCATTTTAAAAGTCAATAACACTTATTTTTAAGCTTATACTATCATGTTTTAAAAAAAAAGTCATTTCCTTAAACAGGAAATGTATTAATAATGGCACAAAAGACAGTACAAGTCATGCTATAGAATACAGTGTTTCCCTTCAAAAAGAAAATAATACCCTTATCCTCAAAGAGTAGTAATTCCTTACCTCAGTTGTTTAAAGAATAAACACAGGAGAAGGGAAATCTTGGTGTCCTTCATGTCACATTTGCTTATGTTTTGCAGAATTATGATTATGTGATTTAACTAAAGGTTTAAGTTAAAACTATCTGAAATTTAAAGTTGCAACAAAGTTTCTAGTTCCCACCAATCAAATAAGTTCTCTTTACACATATGGTTTTATACCTACATTTTTTATACCCACATCTACAAAACTATTATATTTTTACAATTCATCTATTCTGTTAAGCATCATACCTCAAGAATCTCTGCAAAGAATGACTTATTGAAATAAGTTTTATAGACTCACGAAGTTTTTAGATTTACTTACAGAACAGGAATTTAAGATGGAAATATTTTTGGCATTGTTTAATTTCTATTTCATTTGTAATTACTCGGGACTAAACAATGTGGTCGCAGGAGGGGAGTTCCGAGCAATGTAGTTGTGCGTGTGTCCAAACTCCTGCAGTGTTATGAGTGTGTGTTTTCATTTCCTATTAGCTAAAAACGTACCACCCTGTATTCTGTTTCAATTCCCTGCCTCACCCATTTCACCAACAGGTCTGATTTTCTCATTTTTATCTCATTCTTACATAAATAAAATGTCCTTTGATTACAGTGCAAAACTTTAGTTTTGGTTTAGCCTAATGGCTAAGGAGTGTGTGTGTGTGTACTATTTCTGTATATTAACAAACTGATGATCAATCACAGACATTGTCAAATCCATCCTTAAATACAATAAACTACATTGTGTCTGCCTACTTGATAAAATCCATCAAAACATATCAGAATGAATGAGCTTGGGTAAAATTTTCCAAACTCTTTTCCCAAAGTCATTCACAAGCAGATTCGCTGGGGCCACTGCTGCTGGTACAGAGAATCTGGTAGGTCAGTCAGCTCCACATGCCAGCAGGTTCATAAGGAAATGGCCATATAAAGATTCTGAACCCAATAGAAGCCCCTTATTTTCCAGACTCAGGATATAAATCGATCTCTGGAAACAAATGGTTCTTTACTCACTAAAAGTAACTTTCTAAAATAGGTCTTTTTCAAGTCTCCAAAACTGCTGCTTTACTTTTGAATCAGCATCCTTCAGATCCAGGATGTAGATTACTCTCTTGAAAATAACTTTTACTAAAAACTGTTTCAAGGAGTGATTTAGAAATACTTACTTATTCTTTGTTCATTTCTTAAGATTTTATTTTATTTTCTAGAGAGAAGGAAAGAGAGGGAGAAAGAGACGGAGAGAAATAGTGATTGGTTGTTTTTAAGCCAGGGACCTGGCCCACAACCCAGGTATGTGCCCTGACCAGGAATCGAACCCACAACCCTTCCATTTGCAGGCTGGTGCTCAACCCACTGAGGCACACCAGCCAGGGCTCTTTGCTTAGCAAAGAGGGTCAGTTCTGGCTTTGTAACAGAAACAGCAAAGATGGAATTTTATTTTTCCATAAAGCTAGAGGTTGCATAAATACATTAACATGAAAAGGCACATCTTTTTATTATGTGAATTAGTTACAAAAATTTTAACCAGAAACCAAGCAAGAGAAAACACGATGACATCATATCTACCTTTCTAATAGACTGGGAGCCCTTTGAGCTGCACAGAGGGAAAAGCATCACTCCATTAGACTGATTCAGTAAAAAACAAGAAAAATGCCCCCATGCACAGCATGGGAGCAAGGATGACTCACTGATTCTTGAACTGCTTTGTGGGCGAAGATGCCCATCACTTTGTCAGGTGTGATTTGAAAGTGATTTAAGGAATCCAGAAGTTTCTCATCTATTTGAAAAACAAACAAAAAAAGAATTTCTTTTCCATAGCAAAATATCTTCCTGACTAGTGCGTGAAATTTCAGCCATTGTATGAAAGTGAATAAACGGACAAGTCCATATATTCCGAGGGGACAGAGGCAGTGGCTGTCTCACAGCTCTGTCCCCAGGGTGAGGTGGGTGCCTGGTATTGAAGGTGGGCAATGGATATCTGTGGAAGGAACACACGTACTGACATTTTCATGCAAAGGAGGATTGTTAAATGTTTGTTGCCTTTTTTCTCATCAAATCTCTGTCCAATCTATAAATGCTAGAACTTAAAGTATTGAAAAGCTGAGAAAGGGGGAATTTGAGGGTGAACAAAGTGTATTTATGAATTCAGAATAATGGAATGAGGGCACATCTCTGACTGTGACAACTTTTTTGGCCAGCCTGGCTGCAAGGCAGTGACGAAGAGGAGCGACTGAGTGTTCGCCCCCGATACACACATGAATTTGGTTACTTAACAATAGAGTACATTCTTTTTTATTTTTCGTTTTTGTTTTTCTTTTTTAATTTATTTTTATTGTATGTTTTCCCATTTTATTTTTATTTTTCAAATGAAAGTTTACTTTCAATATTATTTTTGCATTGGTGTCAGGTGTTCAGCATACTGGTTAGACCATCACGTAGTTCACAGAGTGTTCCCTCGACATTCCCAGTACCCACCTGGCATCACGCACAGTTATTACGCTGGCACTGACTGCACTTCCCATCCCCGTGACTACTCTGTAACTACCGATTTGCACTTCTCGGTCCCTTCACTGGAGTACATTCTTTATCATCAAGATTTTGTGATCCAAAAACCAGTGGGTGGTAGTGTGTCCTTGTCTTTATAAGTTCCTGTAAATCTTAATTCTAATCTTACTTAATTGAGCAGTTTGGATGGGAGGGGCGGGTTGACTGGCAAAAAAATAATTCCAGCATGTAGATTTTTACTAGCCCCACCCTACTATCCGATTTCCCAGCACCAATTATTATTGGGCTGGGGGAGTGATATACAAAAGAAGGACAAATAGTGATGCTGGAGACATTTTCATCTTTTTTGGAGAATCTTCCAAAAATAAAGTTTTTGCCCCCAGCGGCCTGGGGTCCTGTGTCAATTTGCACAGTTTGTAACCTAACGTTTGAGAAAGGCGTTTGAATAAGTCAAATGAAGAGCTGTGTACTGTGGTATCATGCTATTAGATTACTTTTCAGAGAGGGAGAAAATATATGACAGGTTTCATTTCAACACTTGGAAGAAAAGGCAATAGGGTTATATTAAATTCAGGAAGGGAAATTGTTTAAGTTGTGTCTTTGTTAACAATTTGGAAGCATCCATTGTATTACTTCTGGAATGTTATTGAGCTAGTTTTATTAAGGCAAATTTATAGCAATGTTAGAAATTAATACCACTCTTATTTCCTCCACTGCCTGACTTTATTGAATGCCATGGGGCATATTAATCAGTAAAGCCAAGTAGTGCATGAAATAAAAGTATAAATTAACCTGTAACATGAACGTAAAAGGGGCTTAATAAAATAGAAATAAATAACACTTTAATGATAATCAACCTGCCCTGTCTGAGCCAAGCAAAAATTGTGATAATGCCAAACACAGGGTCTAAAGAGCCCTATATATTTACGTACAGTGAGACAGAAGCAAGCATTGACAGGAAGTCAAAGACGACAATTACGGCCACATAAGCCAGAGATGATGGGTTGCTTGAATGGCGGGCTCTCGGGCCACCGGACAAACACATGTACTGCAGCAAGAGACTGTGGACACTGAGCGGCTGAACAAACATTCTAAGTGCCCAACTCTTGTAAGTGGTTTAGGAGAAAATGAGTGTCTTACTGAGCTCCGCCCCCCCAGTGTATTCTGGCAATTTCAAAAGTACAGTATATGCCTTGTAAATTTTTTGATATACGATGTATTTTCTTCTAAAAAATTTAAAAGATTGTATTTTATTTAAAAATTTCAAAATCTTTTCACTATCTGTAATTAGGACTCCTTTTTTACATTACTATACCTCTTTCTTTCTGGATCAAGTACAATACAGTATTAATATTACTAATAATAGAGTAGGTCTATAAATCATAATTTTTTTAGAAAAAGAAAGAACATCACTGAACAACATTTGCTTGTAACTGGAGGACACTCGAACTTATTTCCCTCCAAAAAGTGTTTCCTATGAGTGTATGATTGAATCAATTATGGTACCACAGGGCAAGGCCCCTACAAAAGGAAAGGAAACACTTTTCCTTTGACAAAAGGAAAGTCAAAGCTTATTTAAAACAAGTAGCCATAGAACAGTATTCTCAGCTCTTCGCACAAAAACTGAAACAGCCTAATCTATGAATCTACACTTACATAGGAAATCAAAAGAGCATGGCGCGGAGGGAGAGACATGGAATACCTGTTATTTTTGTGAGCATCTGTTTAACCTCGCCAGGTTGCTGGAAGAACAAAGCAAAATAACATGTTAGCCTTTGTAATAATAAAACACACTCCCTGAGTGCAAGATGTTATTAATATTCATGCAAAGAAAATACCCACACACCAGCTCTCCTTAGACTTTTTATCCTGGATTTCAGCAGTAACTATATTCATCAAGGAAGATGATATAAAAACACTTTAAATCATATTCTAAAATTCTGTGAACAGTGACTTTAAATTATAATTTTATTTTGCTTTCTAACGCTGATGCTGTCAATTTGATTAAATCTTCAAGGATCCTGTTCCCTGTCACCAAATCAATCTCCCTGCAATATTATTCCCATTACATCTCCCTCTGAAATCCTCCCTGGCTCCCTCTGCTCCCAGGATAAGGGCCTACCTGCTCAGCTGCACACCCAAAGTTGGCAGACAGTCCCCAGCCTCCCGTAAGTACCCACAGTTCCTGGTCTAACTAGGCCCCTTTCCAACCCCACCCCTTCGTGATCTTCCTTCTGCCTGAAGAATCTCTCCCTCCCACCACAACTGCATACTCCAGCCCCCACCACCCCCCAAGGCCCTGCTCAAACGCTCCTCCTGACGGTGTTCTGACCACAGATGGCACTGACTCTATTTCGACATGAAGGGAACCATAACTGTAGATTCACAGAGCTGTTGGTCCATCATGGAATTTTAAGACTTATACTGTTTTGACAAAGGAATAATAATAATAATAATAAATTCTTTCTTAATTTAAAACAAAATTATATGTGTTATATATACAATGTCTTTGGCAATGTGAAGTTGATACTTGGCTTTAAGCTATTCCTTGTTTGTCATTTTTTTAAATTTTATTGTTGTTCAAATACAGCAAGCTATTTCTTTTGAAATTCAAAAATTACTCAATAGAAATAGTTTAATTTTACAAAACCCTTCCTAACATAATTATGAATTCTCACTCACATTGGGAGGTGACTTTTCTGATATTATGGCCAAAATCACCAATGCAGGTGTGTGAATATCACTCTAGAATTCCTTCCCCTCCAATGGAGCAGAATAACACAGGATGAGCTATAATAAATAAAATGTATGCCCAGAGACATTACAATGGCTTATTTGGAGAGCAAAAAGTCATTCAGATATTCTGAATTATTTTACAGGAGTGAAAACCTACTGACCCAAAGACCTCATCAAGCATAAGAAAACAATATTAAAGGCCACTGGGCTTTTGCATTTTATTAACTTCAAAACTGAAATTAAGTCTGGGTCACATTAGAACACCAAGTGGCTGTGGTGGGACCTCCCCTCACCACCACAATCTCAAACATATGTCAAGTGCTATGTTTTCATTTCTACGCTTTATTTTGGGGTGGGGGGGCGGATTGCCAGAGAACAGCCACAGAGATTACATAGAGATTTTAGCTGATTTCATCTTTTGTAAAATAACAAAATTCAGAATAGGTTTTTTTCCTGTACTTAAAGACAGAAGAAAACTCCTACTATCAAGTTCTTGCCTGTCAATTCTTCTTAGTGGTATCCTAACAGTTTCATATAAAGAATAAAAATTGACTCTCTTTGACTTAAAATTGTAATAGTCTAGCACATGGTGATTATCTGTATTCTAAATATCTATGTTATAAATTTACATAGATTGTAAACATTTTATTATAAATGTAAAACAATTATAATAATTATTATAATAATAATCCAGCCAGAGAAACTGCAGAGCATAAAACAGAATGGGCTCCCCCTGCTGTTTCTACTGCTAAACTTAACTAACATTTCCGGTTGCCAGGGCTTGGTGCTCTGATTTTTAGGGCTGATTCATAAACAAAGGGTAAAGAAAACAAAATTAAATTCCATAATGTCAATAAATCAGTGGTCAAGGAAAAGAGGAGAAATGAGACTGTCGGTGCACTTGATGTGATAAGTAAGCACGTACACGAAGGCGACCATTGTATGGAGTTCCAAAAGCTACGTTATTGAGCTTCTCGGGAGCATCAAGGCTGTCCTGCCACTGCATCTACACGAAGTTTTCCAAGTCAGCCCTGGCTCTCTTGATTGGAGCATCAGCTGCGAGTTTGATTCCCAGCCAGGGCACATACCTAGGTTGAGGGTTCGATCCCGAGCAGGTTCATGTTCAGGAGGCAATCAATTGACGTTCCTCTCTCACATATCTCTCTCTCTCTCTCTCTCTCTCTCTCTCTCTCTCTCTCTCTCTCTCTCTCTCTCCCCCTCCACTTCCTATCTCTCTAAAATCATAAACACATCCTCAAATGAGATTTTAAAAAGAAGAAGAAGTTTTCCAAATCATACTTGTTGTGGAACTCTGTGAAATCTGAAAGTTATATAGTGCCTATTGGCAAACTGGACACAGTGCCACCATCTCAAATCTGCAAGTATGATGTGTAGACCAGCCCAAGCCCAACAGGGTACACTAAAGGGATTGTTTTGGATAAACCGTAATGACATTGAACAGGAGGCTAGCCTAACATCTTGTCCAAGCGAGATCCCAGGCCTCCTCCGCCATGGCTGCCCAGAGTTCTGCAGGCTAATGAGGGGAACCATCTGCAGCACTTCACCGGCAGCTGTGTCCCCCTCACCCTGTGCCAGCATCTCCTTTTAGGGAAGTCTGTGGAGGGCTCCAGTGTCACTCTGTGAGGGGAGGTTGTACTATTTAGCAACTGTGTAATCTAGAGGCCAGGCAAATATTTCATTATTTTTATATATGCATTTTAGTATGCCTTCTCTTTTCAAATGTGAATGTCAGAAAGATGTGTGAATGTATTTATTTGAAAGTTTGCTTATATATTGTCACTTTCAGAGACACTCACAGTAAAAATGATTCCCTACACTTATTTCCTTTGTAAAAATTCCATAGACTATTTAAAATGAAAGTAGGGTCTAAATTGAGTAAACTGGTTACTTGCCGATAATACTATTTCAAAGTCATCAGAAAATTTTCTAAAAATATATATACACACTCAGGTATGTTTTCCTTCCTTCTTTCAAATGTGTTCATTTTGCAATATAGAGTTAATTGCTAATTTTATAAGACCAAAAAGTAATGAGAAATTAAACTTAAATGATAAATCTTAAAATCTTTATGAGTAAATTTCAAATTATGATGGAAGGACATTTCAAAGCATTTACTTGGCAGCATATGGGAAATTACATGAGGATTATAGTAAGCATCAAAATATTTTAAGGCAACCATTAAACAGTTTTAAAGACAGACCTAATCACAAACTCAGCATCTAAAATAAGTACTTACACACTACAAAGCTGTTTTAAAAGAGTATAAATTATTTTATTTTGCAGCAATTCTCAAAATTTTATGGCAATTCAATTCTATCATTCAATTTACTTTCAATTAATCTACCATCACTGAAGGAGCCTTCTTAAAATTAATTTTCTTTTTCCAAAAATAATAATAATAGTATTCCTTTTTAGGTCCTGATTTCAAACTCATATTCAATTATATAGGCTCAGCTTTCAACTCAGAAAAGAAATAAAAGAGACACAGTGAAGATTTTAAGATATTTACCCAGGGCCTTCTTACATGCCAAAAGTTACAAGACACTTGAAACCAAAAAGAAAATGTCTACACTTTAAAATGGTGGGTACCAAAAAAATAAATAAATAAAAAGAAAGAAAGAAAACACACACAAAAAAAACCCCAAACAAATAAAAAGAAAGTAAATGGTGGGTAACAAGGTTAGGTGAATTTTTTTAATGAAATAGGCAGCTTTTAGCAAAAGCTTAAAATAGTAGTTTATGTAAATTTCACACAGCAGCACCGCGACCAGCTATTTTACCATCCAATGTTTCACACAGAGATTTGAAATGTATTTAAAGCGTAACTCTGTTACAGAAGAGTAACATAATTTAGAATGTCAGGTAAGACTGTGACAATGCTTTCTTTCCAAAACCTCCTCTTAAATTAGATCTGTCTTCTAAAAATATTATAAAACATTTCAGTTCAGATTATCCTTTTTCTCTTTAACTTACAGAGGTATAGATGCATGAATGACATTTAAAAAGAAATATTATTTACAAGCTCCAGCTTGTTTTCATAATAGATTCCACGTTGAATATTAGTACTAATAATTGATTTTAACAATTAGCAATAGAGTTATAAACAGCTTCCACTATTTAATGAAATAAATGCCTCAGCTTCTGATTTTATTTATTAGCATTTGAAGTCCCTCCATAACCCTAGTAAGATCAGTTGTGACTTAATTAAATGTGAAAAATAGCCTGCCAAAGATTCTTTGTTCTTAAAATAAATACTGTATGTTTTCAGTCTTCCTGCAAATCACCATAACCGATTTCAATTCGAGGACAGATTGGGCTCTAAGCCGAAATTCACTTAATACATCCCAAATAAAGTGGGCGGGGGAGGTGCCTGAAATTTTAATATATTTTTTCATTGTGTACCAGAGGTTTCTTCTGCTTTATTAACCATTTGAGAGTTGTTCATCTTAGAGTTGTACCAGCGACAAGGTACCACAGCCTGTTCATGGTAGAAATATTTGCTACTTAAAAATGAACACAAATTTAGACTTACAACATGTCTGTCCTCAGTGCTGTGTTTGTGGAGAAGTCCCATAATTATTACATGTCCTAGGTATATGTTCAAACATATCTACACATGAAAAACGAAAAGCTAAACATTCTCTGACAAAAGATTGAGCTGCTCCATCAACATGGCAGGAATATCTCAAACAAATGATCTCTTCTCAAATCCTTTGGGACAACGACTGCATTGGTCTGGCCTTTTCTTTCGTCTATAACCCCGCCCGCCCGCCCCTCTGTAGCCACACTGCGATGGTCCCCCACTACACTGACGCGGGTGGGCGGTGTGCAGAAGGACGAGGGCTAAAGGGAGGCAAGATGCCCGAGGCCGGCTCCGGCTAGAGAGCGACAGCGCAGTTCCCCTGTCTGGCCACTAGCTGGCGCCAGAGCTCTAGAGATGCAGGGACTCGTCGCGGCTCGACTGGCTAATTAACAAAGCTGTTTTCCGACTGACCGTGCTTGTCAGAGGAAAACAGGAAATAATTTTAACTATGAAGAGGCAGTAAAACAGCAGCGCAGAGTTTGCCATTCCAGTTAAAATTACCTCCATTGTATGCCTCCAAGCTTCTGTCTGAGAGAGAGGGAAAGAGAGGGAGGGACGGAGGCAGAAACGCAACATTAAAACCTCAAAGAATTCGCGAAGGCTGTTTTTCTCATTCAAATAATAAACCGAGGGGAAGTCCTATTTTTCCTCCACAAACTATTCACTATATATATATATAGCTTTAAAATTTCCTAGTTATATAGTGCTCTGTTAACCTAAAGTGCCTTTTTTTATTATGCCTTTAGTCTAAGACAGAATCATCTGACACATCAGGGTCACGCACAAAAACCTGCTTTAGCTCCTAATTCACTCACAGGCCCTCCTTCCTTGTAACTAGCTTCAGCTTTTCTCTCTTGGCATATATGCTCTTGGCAAGACAGCTGCTTTCTCTCATCCTGCCCCTGCCTCTTCTTGCACCAGCAGAACACTGACCTTCCAGACACTTCCACGTTGCAAGATCGGGGAGTGGGGCTGGCCAGCCATTCTAAGTGCACATAATTGCTCATTTTAGGGAAAGATGGCCTCTGGACGAAAGTACAGGTTTGGTTCACGACATAAATTATCAGTATGCAAACAAGATATGCTGAGGGTTAGGCCTAGATAGAACAAAACTGTATGCAAAAAAATGCATAGAATATGCTGCCGGGGGTAATATTCTTTGACACTTGGGAAATTTCCATGTATACAGTACATTTTTACAATTAGAAAAATGACCGACACTGATTATGTTGGCAAGAGGAGGTGAGTTCAGACAAAACTACAGTGAAATAGCATAATTTTATAAAGAAATGCTTTATAGTTTGACTTGTGAAGCTTTTAAATGGCTGCTAATACTCATTCAAATCACGTGGCTTATTAGCCAATCCTCCCACAGCCCACATTTCCTCTGGGAAGTGGAGGTGGGGTGCTTGGGAGAAGAGTAGAAGGGAAGGAACTGGTCTCTCTGAGTTTTCCTGTGGCTTTCAAGGACAAAGTGCTCCCTCCTTTACCCTTACCCTAATGCCTCAAAGGAAAGAAAGCCAAGCTTTGTCACGGTAATGTTCTTTACCCTGCGGTACAAATGAGATAAACATGTTTTCTGTACTCAAAGCCAGTCTCTCTATGAGCTAAATATATACATGCGGTACCTCCCAGGGCTGTAGTTCTAAATCCTTTACTGAGCTGAGTTGGCCCTCAGGACAAGGAATCATTGTCCTTTGGTCTCCAAATAAAGTCCCAGAAGTGAACCAGGAGACAGCATGGTCTGTAATACCAACTGATGCTTGTTTGGATGGCTCTACGGTTTTCCTGTTGAAAACTCTATGAACCTGTGGTAGGCACTTAGATGGTCACGAGCAGAGCAAAGGCAACGGGCCGGGTATGGATCTCCAGGGCGGAAAGCAAAACTGGGAAAACAAGGACTTCACCCCCAGGAGCACCTTTCCTCCCCTATCATATTGATGACCATGCAGTTCAGACCCTCCCCTAAACTTTCCTCTCCTTGCATATTGCTAATCATGCAGGTTAGACCTCCTTAGAGGAGAAAGAGAACAGGGAAAAATGGCCCTTAATCATTAAGCAGCCAGAACAGTAAGGTTCTGACCAATATCAAATGCATCTAGACCTCAACTGTGTTTCAGCTACAGGCCCAGAAAAGCAGCAAAATCAGACAAGCGAGGTCATGGCTGACATCAAGACCAGCTGTGTTGACTAATGACCCCGTGCCTTGGCACTGACCTTATTAGTGGAGACCATGACCCTGAAAGGGCACACCTGGAAAACTGATGAGTACTCTACTGGGACCCTTCCCTGCAACCTCCATATAAATACCCTCAAGAGAGAGGGCCCAGGGCGGCTGTCTTTATGCAGCATGTCACCACCTTTCCCCACCAGGTACATTTCCCTCGTGTCTCTTTCTCCTAAGCTCCAAGGGCCCCTTGTTTTGCCTCTGTAACTTGTTTCCTAAGCCCATTCTCCTATAAATCATTTCTTCTACCTCTGCTACTTTCTAAATCACAGGTGGCAAACACGAGGCCCAAGGCCTGAATCCCGCCCTCCACCTTGTTTCTACCCCGAGGCTGCACTGAGCTCCTTGCACCTAGTTAAGGAGTAGTTACATTTATACAGTCCTTTGGCCTTTTGAAGGCATCCTTCAGGCTGATATGGCCCCCGGTGAAAATGAGTTTGATATCTCTGTTCTAAATAAACTTTCTCTTATAGTTTGAGTCTGGACTCTGAATTCTTTCGTAGCTAGGACTCAAGTACTAAGGTTGCCGAGCCAAGTTCCGGTTTGACTCTACTAATCTAAGCCCTGGTGCTGTTTTTGCCACCACCAACAAACCCTTATCTAATGTCACCTGGGTGACCTTGCTGTAGGTGGGAACATTCAGAAGGCGAAAATGAAATTTGATGAATGTGTCGAAATTTGTGCACAGCAAACAAAATGAGGAATTCAGGGTGCCTGCCATGTAAGGGAGGGTCAAATTTTATCCTTTGCTCTCAGTCATAATTTTGCTGGGCCTCTCCTGGAGACATGACAGGGAAACTACATTAACCACAATTTGGAATGCTCTGATCTTCATGCTAACTATAGTTATCCTTTGTTACTTACTGGCCTTGACCTATAGATGGACTGCATCCGTTGCTACCGAAGCCAGCAAGTCCCTCTCCAAAGCCTAGGGCAGGCCTGAGTCCTATACAGAGTTTAATTCATATTCCACTCAACATGCCTGTTTTATTTCCAGTTGAAATTGCTCATTTAATTTCACTGTAAGTTTTATGGGGTATGCCCCAGGCTGTGTTCTTTATGCTAGGCATTTCAGTATTTATGGGCAGAGCTATACCCAAAACTTCAAACATAAAGTAAAACCAGCAAAATATGCTCTCCTCCGGTTCCATAAATACTTTTCACCAGTTTCATTATTTTTTCCAATGAAATTAAATGAGTGTGTTAAAGCTATAACATAGACTATTGCTTGGTGTCTCCAGAGTGCTTTTGTCCTTCATATTCATGTACGATACAGCTCTGCTTTGCTGCTTAAGAATGAGACTGCGAAAGAGCAAGCATGGTCCACTCTATGTACGGGCTACCTCTCCAGTAACAAAAAGGACTTCCTCTGTTGATGATCTATAGAATTTTTATCCATGAGACTAATCTGATTTTTTAATTTTTTTTAATGAACTGTGCCAGCTTTTAAGTGACACCTATACACAGTAAATAAACACTCTTGCCCTGGCTTGTGTGGCTCAGTGGATTGAGTGCTGGCCTGTGAACCAAATGGTGGCTGGTTCAATTCTCAGTCAGGGCATGTGCCTGGGTTGTGGGCCAGGTCCCCAGTTGGAGGTGAATAAGAGGCAATGGAAAGATGTTTCTCTCCCTTTCTCTCTCCATTCCCCTCTCTCTAAAATTAAATGAATAAAATTTTTTAAAAATAAACACTCTGGATTACAGATCTAACACATGTAGTACAGAATAGGGCTGATTTAAAGAAATAAATATCAGGCCCTGGATTGGTAGCTTAGTTGGTTAGAGCATTGACCCATACACCAAGGTTTTGGGTTTGATCTCTAGTCAGGCCACTTACAAGAAGCAATTGATAAATGCATCAATAAATAGAGCACCAAATCAATCTTTCTCTCCTCTCTTACTCTCTCTCCCTTCCTCTCTCTAAAGTCAATAAATAGCCCTGGCTGGTGTGGCTCAGTGAATTGAGTGCTGGCCTGTGAACCAAAGGGTCACTGGTTCTATTCCCAGTCAGGGCACATGCCTGGGTTGCAGGCCTTGTCTTCGGTTGGTGGCATGTGAGAGGCAACCACACATTGATGCTTTTCTCCCTCTCTTTCTCCCTTCCTTCCCCTCTCTCTAAAAATAAATAAATAAAATCTTCAAACAATTAAGAAAAAATAAAGTCAATAAATAAAAATGTTTGAAAAAAATAAATATCAGTGTCAACCATCTGCCAATGATGTGTTTGGGGACAAAAACAGACAGACATATAAGTTTACCTATAGCAGATCAGAACACCCTCCTAAACTACCCAAATGCTAATGAGGTTCTATTGTGTTTCACTAAATCTTTTACTGCTTCTATCTGCTACTGTTATCCCACCATGAAATACATACATAAAGCATGTTTCCTAGGAATTCCAGAGATTTAGACAGTTGTCTCCAATATAGTAGATCTTAATGATTTTGGGATGGCTGCAAATGACATGGAGAATGGGGGTGGGGAAGAAAAAGACTGGGAATCTGAGGAAAGATGTGGCTTCTTCCTTTCCAGAATAGAACACTGGCAGAAAACAACCCCTGCAAATCCTGCAGAGTATGAGGGAGACACTCAGCAGAAACCTGCCTCATGGGACTTGGTTTAAACCCACTGAGCACACAGCACTGATGTGATCATTCCTGTCCTGGTTGGGGTCCAGTGAAGCAGCAAGTGGCTGAAAACCCAAAATCACTACAAGAGCCAAGATTTGGAAGCAGCTCGAGTGTCCATCGGTAGATGAGTGAGTAAAGAAACTGGCATATTTACATAGTAGAATACTACTTAGGCATAAAAAATGAGTTTTTTGGGTGTTTTGTTTTGTTTTGTTTTACTCATTGCAACAGCCTGGATAAACCTGGAGAACAGCACAAATGGACCTGGAGAACATTATGCTAAGTGAAATAAGCCTGTCAGAGAAATACAAATACCCATGATTTCACACAAATGTGGAATCTAATGAACAAACTGAACTAACATGAAAAATAGAAACAGATTCACAGAGAACAGGCTGACAGCTGTGGTACGAAGTCATTGGGGGGCTGAGTGGTGGGGAGAGAAATTAAGCAAAAAAGAAAAAAGAGAGAAAACTCATGGACACGGACAGCAGCGTGGTGACTGCCGGGGGAGATGAGGGTGGAAGGTGGAGGAGGGCATGGGGGGATAAATGGTGGTGGACAGAGACTTGACTTAGGGGAGTGAACACACAATACAGTGTACAGGTGATGGGTTGTGGAACTGTGCACCTGAAACCTGTATAATTGTGTTCACTGGTGTCACCCCAATAAATTCAGTAAAAAGGGGGAAAAAACAAGACAAGAGCGGCTTAAACAAGATAGAAATTACAGTCGTCATCAGGTCGGTCCACACGTTCTGGCTCTTCTCCCTTCGGAGCACGTGGTGGAACTGTACTTCCCTGCCCTCTTGGAGGTTGGGCCTGGTGAATTGCATTAGGCAACAGAGACACGTGTCATTTTTAGTGGGAGTTTTAAAGAGCACACAATTTCCCCTATTCCCATTAGCCTGTCTCCTCAATAGTGGAGGCATTGGTTGAGATGGGACACTTCAGCCTGTGTCTCTGAGAACCAGTGATGGGCAGAGTGCCCCTGCTGACCAGCACTGGACAAATAGTGTGATCAAGAAATAAACTTTTGTTTTGTTAAGCCATAGATTAAATTTCTTTCTTACATAAGTTGGGGGGGGCGGGGCAGAACAGATAGAGTGATCCATGGTGTTAAGAACCCATGGTGCTCTGTCTTGCTGTGCAGGTGTACATGATGATGGACTCATGTTCTCGGATCCCCAGCGGAAGGAAGCAGGAAGCTCCCAGAAGCCATCACCCTTCCACGTAGACAACCCCCTCCAGGGGCCAGGACACAGTCACATGACTAACCTAGAGCTGCAAGGGAAGGGAAATGAATGGAGAGAATGAGGCTCAGTGGAAAACTGTGGACAGTTTCACTACATAAGGGGAGACAGGGTACAGCCACTCTGTTCTTAACTCTCAAAAACTCCTTTTATAAACAGATGAATAGACACTGGTAATAGGACTGCACTTCCCCTGCACCACCACCATGACCACCGTTCTTTATGCAAATACAGAAGTAATTAGAATATTGATTGATGTGGATGATAAGAGATTGAGGCCACCTGAAGGTATTTTATTGTGGGAGTGGTACTTTTTTCCTTCCCCAGCATCTCTGTTGCTGAGAGAGTCTGAGACAACAGTCCTCATTATAACCTGCAACAAGATTTGACATGACACTGTTTGTACTCATTCCATTCACTTGCTCATCTGACTCCTTTTAAAGAAACAACACCCAAATTTATAATATCTGCTATGATATTTCATTAACAGTCTCAGAAATACAAGATACAAGGATAGTGAGTTTGGCTGCACACTCATTGTTTCTTGCAAAGACCAGACTAAAGAAAAGTGGATGGATGTGATAATTCTAACCTTGGGAAGTTGTTTCCCCATTGAGTCAGCGGGAATTAGCGTGGCCATCCTTACAGACACACCACAACTGGTCCCGTCATCATTGAACGGCCTTGGTGAAACTGGTCACAGCTGAACTCTGTCACTGCAGAAAGAGCCTTGTTCTTTCAACGACGTACTCAGTTCAAAGCAAGTTAAAAGCTTTTATGTTTGTTTTAGTTTCACATCTAAGTTCATTTTTGATCACCCCTCCTTGGGTAGAAGAGATTTTTCTTACAAAGGTGTTTTTAAGTATTTTTGATGAGCATTATACCTAGGCCAGGAAGGAACCTGAGCCACAAAGTGTTTATGATCCAAGATATGGAGAGAAGAAAGGCAGATCAGTGGGTGTATGGCAGTTTTTGCACCAAATTAATCACCAAATTGCAAATCAAAAATGGATCTGAGGAAGGCAGCAGCACGGTGGTGTCACACCCTTCTTTCATTCTCCTTTCTTTAACTTTGCTCCTCTTCCTGTTCCCTTACTTTATTTACATAGTAGAAAATCTATTGTCCATTGGTGAAGTTCAAGCATGCCTGGCTTTGTTTGTCAAACTGGTGGGCAGGCCTAGCAGAAGGCCAAGGGGCCCCTGGCAATGGACTCAAACTGGGGCTGCTACTTAAATGCAAACAAATCCAGACAAGTCTAGCAAATTAGGAGAGAGCAGAAAGGAGGAGGAATGTGCGGGATGTGGAAGTCTCCCGACTACAGGACTCATTCTCAGGGAAGGCGGAGAGACTGACTGGTATGACGCCAGGACTGCTTTGTTTTCCCCTCTCAAAATAATTTTCTTTTTAAACTAAGGTTTAATGGACATGCATTATATTAGTTTCAGGTGTCCAACGCAATGATTCAATATTTGTATATATTGTGAAATGACCACCATAAGTCTAGTTCACAGCCATCACCATGCGTAGTTACACCTGAAACTAATGTAATATTGTATATCAACTGTAATTGAAAAGTTTTTAACATAAAAAAAGATTTACTCACTTAGCAACTTTCAATCCTATGACACAGTACTGTCAATTACAGTCGCCATGTTGTGCCTCATGTCCCCGTGACATTTATTTTATAACTGGAACTTTGTGTCTTTTGATCCCTTTTACCTACTTTGCCCACCCCACCCCCGCCCTAGCTGTGGTAACCACCAATAGTGCTAATGTTCTCTGTACAAGTCCAATTTTAGTACATGTATTGCTGAAGTGAACACTAAAAATAATTTTTTTGAGAGCAAGGCAGAGAAACATCAGTTCCTCCTACTGGTTGCCTCTTATATGTGCCCTGACTGGAGAGTGAATGTGCGACCTTGGCACATCAGGACAATGTGCCAACCAACTGAGCTACCCAGCCAAGGCTCAAACTAATTCTTTTTTTTAGATTATTTATCTATTTATCTATAGATTGGGGAAGAGAAGGAGAAAGAGAAGGAAAGATTTATGTGTGAGAGAAACATCCGTTGCCTCTCAAATGCCCCCAACTGGGGACCCAGCAGGCAACCCAGGCACATGCTCTGATTGGGAATTGAACCCGTGACCTTTCGGATTGCAGGCCAGAACTCAGTCCACTGAGCCACACCAGCCAGTGCTCAAAATAATTCTTATGATTGTTTTTCAGCCTAGTAAATTGGGACACAGGGTCAGAATTTGTGTACCTAACAGAATCATCTCTGCTAGAGGCGTAAGCAGGATTTGCTATCAGGTTAAAAAACAAGCCTGAGTGGTATCTTTCTATACATTAGAGGAAGATGCCCTACGTCAGAGCCTGGCCAAGGTGGAGGCTGGGGCAAGTGAATTGAATGTGGACAGCCACACATGGCAGCCTTGATTGGAATGAAGTTCATGCTATTAAACTGAAGAACCCAAACTACCTAACTCATGTATCTCCTGCATGCTCCCAGTCACCTCGCTGCCCCTAGTTCCTGGGAAAGATACTTAAAGGTAATAAAAAACGGAATCTCCAAGAACCAGACGCCTCAAATCCCAAAGCAGAGCTCTGTGGTTAATAGGCCAATCACGTGGTTTAGGCTTAACTAGAAATGAATTCCTTTCCTCCTCTCGAGCCCAATGCATGTCTTGGCATCTTCCATGCCTTAAGCCAGCTAGCCTCATGGGATAAGAGACCAAAGTAAAAAATAGCCCAGATGGTGACCTGAAATCTGACCTAGTAAAGTATGAGAAAGGAACAGGAAGGGGAGTGACAGCAGAGACAGAGTGATCTAATGCTTAAATTACCAACATTTTATGGTACTGTGACTGACCCTAATAGTCTCAAAGTGCAATTTTAGGGAGCCACTACAGCAAACCAGTGAGGAAAAAAAATTGGAGTGCCAAAATGTGAAACAAATCAATACAGTATCCCAACACCATCACCCAAAAGGAACAAAAATGTTAACAAGAACTTAAAGAAGCATTAACTCTGTTCCCTGGCACATAAAACATAGAGGAGTGGCGTTTTCCAGAGCACATCCATTCCTGTAATCACTTAACTCATTGATCCAGTGAGGGCTGAATTTCCCAAACTCCAAGCTCACAACCAAGGATTTTTATTTTTTTCTTTTGATATATCTTAAAACCTGTTAAGTACTTTAAACTGTCCTTTTATGTAGATTTATAAGAAAGCTAATGGTATGCAATATAACTGCTATCATTTTAGTAAATAAAATCATTGTTGTCTCTTAAAACAAATAGTGAATAACAAAGTGATTCATAGTTCTTCAAATTATAATATTCACTGTGCATTTTACTCAGGAAGGAAGAAAAGGTCCAACTGAGGCATGGTTTTCCAGCTTCTCTGTGGCCCAGAAAACGTGTTTCAAAAGCTATGTTTTGCATAGACGTTCTCAAACAATACAGCTAAAATCAGACATGCTCCAGGGATGTGAGGGCAAATGTTTAACAAGCTCTCCCAGAAAACCTGACTTGGAGGCCTGCTGCTTTCTGCGGTGCAAACGCTCCCACAGTGGCCCTCACTGAACACGGACTGGGGAAGAAATGCAGGTGACCTGCTGCGGCGATGGGCGCAGCTGGGGAACCTCTGCGCACTCCCTGCTCTCCTTCCCCTCTCTCTGCCTTAATGCTTCAGGGGACACAAGTTGAAAACTCATAGAAAATAACTTTGTGTAGCAAAATTTTTGGTGATTGTCTCTAAGATTGTAAAATTGCTGCTTACCAACACTTAGAAACCTTATTTTTGTAGGCTTATGATTCAGCGATAGAACTTTAAAAATACAGAGAAGGAATTTAGTAACTACCAATAAACTTCCTTCCACTCATTCAAATAACCTTTTGACCTTCATCCTATGACAGTCTCAATATATAATTTAGTACATTTTGACTCAGATTTAATGTGATATGGAATTTTGTTTAAACAACCCTTGAATTTTTTTATTCCACACTATGGAAGTTTTGTTCCAAATTTCCCTTCAGCCCTCCCAAATAGTGCCAACTGACTCTCCACATGACAGGTGTTTGTGCCTGGGCCCCTGTGTTGAAGAGTACACAGCAAAACATGGGCACTAGGTGGGGAGTCGGGGAAAGGCCGCCGCACACTGGTGCTCCAGCAAAGCCAAATCCCATCTTCTCTGGCCACTGGCATCTTTTCCTTGGTACATAATGTGCCTCCGGAGTATCCAAAGCTGTTCCCTCATGCACTCATCAACCCTGGCTTGTCAGCCTTGGGGAAGGTCACTCTATTCATAAAAAAGTGCCTCTTTGAGTTTCTTTTTTAAAATGTAGTTGTAGCACCATGGTGATCTGTATTCAAAGAGAAAAACATCTGGTGCACAATGCCAATCACCAAAAAAATTAGAGGCACTTGTACATACACACACACCCCCCCCAAACTAGAGTTTTCTCTGATTTCATACTTGCTCTGTGCTAGCATTCCGGCTCCCTACCCACCTCCTAGGAAAAAAGGCTTCTTTAACGGAACACAGGTTTTGCTGTCAAGAATGCTTCAAGAATGTCATCTTAAAAAATAAAATAAGATAAAAATTTTAAGAAAAGCAAACAATGTCTTGACCCTTTAGAAGCCTGTTCATTTAGGAACTCCTAGAGAAAATGGTGTGGTATTCCATGTGTTCTTAATATCTCCCCCCTAGACTTGACATGACATGATGCCCTGCCGATTACCTCACCATCCTGAGTGAGAAGGCATAAACATTGGATGGGAGAGTCAAACCCTCCTGGGCCCCATCGTCGCTGGCTGTACCTGCAACTCCTCTTCCTTGTCCACATACTGATCCAGTGAGCAGTTAGAGAATGCACAGGAGCTGATAGCCATTCCGATCACCTGAAAAACTTGGCATTTTAATCTGGAGTCCACTTAGTTTAGAATGGGTAAGAAAAGTCAAGGGCAAGGGCTGGGGGTAGAGTGGGGTTGTTACCAGAAAAAGAACCCCCAGAGCAGGTCTGCCTAGGGCTGGCTGGCAGTGTGTGGGTTCTTGACTTCATGTAGATTTTGCAATAGGAGTCCAGGTGATTTTGAGAGGGTGTTTATTAAAGCTGGGGACAGTGAAAACAAGGAAGGGCCTCAGACAGGAGAAGCAACAGGAGAGACACTAGGTGGGGCTGCTTTGGCTCACTGAGAAGTCAGAGAAAAGAGGCCTTGGAGACAGACAGGTTCAGGGGGTTAACCCAGGACAAGCTGCCTCTGCCCATTGCTCCCTGGTTGCAAATCTCATGCGGTCCTTTAGAGTTTAGGAGACGCACACCTGTGGGGGAAGAAGAGGGGAAGGGAAAGGTGCAGGCACGCTCCAGGGAGAGAGAGCATACACTGCATCCTTCATCTGGAGCAGGGGTGTCCAGCCATGGCCTTTGGGCCACATGCAGCCCAGGATGGCTATGACACAAAATTGTAAATTTACTTAAAACGTTACGAGATTTTTTTTGTGATTGTGTGTCACAATGTATTTAATGTGTGGCCCAAGACAACTCTACTTCCAGTGTGGCCCAGAGACTCCAAAAGGTTGGATACCCTTCCTAGAGGGTTTAAAGGCTGGGAGTTGAGGAAAGGTCTTAGAGAAGGATCTCAATAGAATATCAGCTTTTCCAGGGGTGTCTTTTCAGGGTTGTGGTCTCCACTGATTGGCCAGCAACAGGACAGCTGGTCCTGGCATTGCCCACCTGGTTTTGTTGCTTTTCTGGGCCTGGAGCTGAAATACAACTGAGGCCTATTGTTATCCCTAGTGAGGTGAGCTTCTGTATCTGGCAGTAACTTACTTCTCCGTCATGTTCAGCTGTCTCAGTTTCCCCATTCTATTTGACAAGGGACTTTCCTAGCTTCTTACTGTCCTGCTTCGGGGTGAGGGAGCAGCCACTATTTCAGCCCCTGCACTGCCCCAAGTTATTGCTTAGAATTCTGGCTGAAAGAAAAAAAAGCCTGACATCTGCCAAAAAAAAAGTCCCTTCTTAGGATGAGCAGTTAGGTGGATCTCTGTCTGGTGTTCCAAGACCTTGATGTTTTCTGTGATGGCTGATGGGGGTGGGGGTTGCTATAATATCAAAAGCATCTCCATGTCAACATAAGAAACGTCCAAACCTGTAAAAATTTGTATATGTTTATTTGAGCCAAACTGACAATTGGCAGGAAGCAAAACCTCAACAGATTGAGAAAGTGCTCTGGAAAGTGGCAGCTTGGCACCTTGTTTTATATGTTACTGTCAAAGGAGGAGGCACAAGGGGATTGCGAGAAATGCACTGGTGATAGATAAGGGAGGCAGGAGAAAGCAAAGGTGGGGGGTGGACTTTGGAATTGGATAACAAGGTAAATGACAGGCACATACTTCTTTCTGTAGGCCTGTGCAGGACAGTTAACAGTCAACAGTGAACGTGATAACAGTAACAATCGGGCGTTTGTGGTCTCTGCTCTCACCTGGTGTTTGTGTCCCAAGGGTGCAGAAAAAAGGAAGGCCAGTGTAGGTCTCCCCGTGGGTGGCCTTGCCAGGTGCACAACTCCCAGGTATCATACCTGACATTCCAAAGGTATGTTGTCATAGAAGCAAAAAAAGACAATAGACAGGCTCAAGTAAAGATTCACTTTTTACCACGGAAGATTCTAGCCTATGGCAATGACTGCCCATCACGACCTGCTTGTAGATAATAGGAGTTAATTTCAGACCATCTCTGAATTTGCAAGACTGTTCTGCAGGCCTCTCCTTGTCAAGTTTCTTTTTCTTTATTTTTATTTTAATTATTGTTCAAGTACAGTTTTCTGCCTTTTACTCCCATTCCAGCCCACCCACCCATCCCCCCTCACTTTCTTCCCATTACCACCCCCCCTAGTTTTTGTCCATGTGTCATTTAAATTTGTTCCTGTAAACCCTTCCTATTCTCCCCTGAAATTCCCTCTTTTCTCCCCTCTGGTCACTGTCAGCCTGTCCTCTATTTCAGTGTCTTTGACTATATTTTGCTTGTTTCTTTGTTTTGTTGTTTAGGTTCCTGTTAAAGGCGAGATCACAAGGTCAAGTTTCTTAAGTGGCCCTTGTCCTCTACATCCAGGAGGAACAGTAAGATTATCAAAAGGCAGCTGGGTAGCCTCAGTGTTCCTGCCAAGCGCTCACGGAGGGAAGGCTGGGCTGAGTCATGTACGGTGTCATCTGCTGGTTCTAATGAATTTTCCACTTTGTCGTTGATAGCAAGAACACCATCGTGAACACCTATCGTTTCTATACTTGCTATTCTTTGGCTTCATAAAGACTTTGCGCTTTAGACAGGACCTTCTTGCATCATCTGGGATTGCAGAAGAGACGTAGAAATATTCCTACTTGAATTCAAATCCTAGGTAAGAGTGCATGAAGCGTTCAAATTTTTCAGAGGGCTTTAGTGTTCCATTTGGAGAGTGAGGCCCGTCGCAGTCCCGTTTCTTGAACCCTTTGGAAGCATGGTCGCACACTGTAGCCGTGGAAGTTCACCATGTAGAGGACATAATGCCCAGTCTCTTCCTCCCTGACCAAGTCATCATAATGAAGGCATAAAACATCCAGGTAGTCATGAACACAGACGTCAGGTGGTAGTGACCCCTCAAAAATCTAGGGTTGCTGCTGTTCTGATAGACCGTGCCGCGGTCGGCGATGGGCTCGGAGCCGGGTTCTGGCTGAACACACACACCATCCAAAGCCCCGGAAACACCAGCGTCAACATTTTCAGGGGCAACGTCGCGCCTGGATCGGGACACTTTCTCCAGGGAGAAAACAGAGATGTGGGGAAAGGGTGGGGAGGAGAGAGTGGGAGCCAAATAAATATGAATAAATAGATATGGAGAGTGATGAGAAAAGAAAGCGGCACACAACAAGCCGGGGGGCAGGGGGGAGGAAAGCAAGAAGAAAAGAGGCAGTGGAGTGGAGGGGCTAAATAGAAACTCGCACCCCTCCCCCCACACACACACCAGGGTTTAGAAGGAAAAACGGAATAGAAGATGGAAAGAAGCATGGGCGCGTGTGGTGGCGGCGGCGAGGGCCGGGTGGGGGAGCCCAGCTGTGTCTAGGGCAGCAGCAGGCCTGTCACTCGGGAGAGGGAGGCTGCCGCACGGGTCAGGACGGACCGCAGCGCCCTGTGCACAGTCACCTGCGAGCTGCGCACCTCGGCCACGTGGAGACCTGCACTGGCCGGTCGCTGCCTCACAGGTCTCCGCCGCTCGGGCCTCGCACAGGCCCCACTTCGTTCCACGTTGCTTTGGCGGCGGGTGGGAAATCGCAGGAGGAGGACTCCTGTGGATGCAGCACTTGGCGCCCGTGTTGCGAATTCGAGGAGAGGCGCTGCAAGGGGTGGGAATCCAGAGCCACAGACCCAGCCCTGCCGGCGTCTTGGAGCTGGTTAAGAGTCAGCTAAGCTGGTGAGGAGCACTCTTGTCTCGCAAACCTCAAAAAAAAGTTTGGCTCTCCGTGTTCTCCAGCAGGGCCCCAGCTGAGTCGGACTGCCGCGGTGGGAGACAACACCGCAGGTGCTTCTCTGGGCCGGGTGTAGGTGCACGGAGTGACGACTGGAGCACAGAGTACCAAGCTGCCAGCCAGGCGGACCTGGGACTCCACACCAACAGCTGGGCGAGAGAGCGGGAAGGCAAACAATCACTTTCGAATGAATCCCTCCAACACCTGGATGGGCTGAAGTCGCCTTCCTTAAGTCGCCTTCCTTCCGGAGCAAGGAGCCCCAGACACAGCAGGGCCAACGGCCTCCAGTGAGCTCTGTCTGGGAAGCGTCCCTGCGGCTCCCACCACACCGACGGGTTCAGCCCCAAGCCCAGCAACTTGTAGAGACGCATCAATTCATGATACGGAATTCTAAAGAAGGCACACAAATTCTTTAAAATTTGCTCATAGAATCACAGAAGCCAGAGCACACAGACATTGTCTAACCCCACTTTCCCTCTCTCTCCCTTTCCTTATCACTTTCTCTCAAATTCTCTTTCATCTCCCCGCCCCCCTTCACTCCCTCTCCTTTACTCTCTCTCCAAAAAGCACAGTAAGTTTGGAGACACGTAGCCTGGTTGAATGAGGAATTCGTACAGAAACGGAGCACATTTTAAGCCTCTACCCTCTCAGCCTTAGAATGGAAGGATATGAACCCTTCGATTTGGGAGAGTCTAGGCAGAAGGTCGAAGCAATTACCTTCTTTCTCATGTTCCTGCCTCAGAAAGTCCAAGGATTCCACGCTAGTCATGCGACAAATGCCCAGTTAGACAATGCTTTGGGGAGCCTGACAGCCACCCAACAATAAAAGGGCAAAAGTGAGAACCGGTGAGGAATCCCAGCTTTTGCAACTTCTTGGCAACACCCATGTTTTCTCCCCTCTTTTTATGTGTTTGCTTTCTTGCTAGCAAATAATCACTCCATTTTTCTAAAATAGTGCTGGATTATGCTGTCAGGGAACAAGAAATAAACATTTCCTCACACATGCTAGGAATCCTCAGTGCAGCACTTGCAGCTCTCTTCTCCACGGGTCTGGTTACCAAATGGAAGAAGCAGGTACACAACGTTAAGCAGAAAGACTGGAGCCCTAGAAGGTGTTCCTTCCCAGACTGCACCTGCCTGAGAGGCTACACCAGTTCACAAATTCCGTACACATTTGTAAAGCAGTGACTATGTGCTAAGCATTTGCTAGGTGTGGAAGCTCTGGAAATCTGTTCTGCTATCTAAGAGCTCCTGTTTGCCCTCATTTTGTTGTTTGTTCTGCTACAGATTTTATTTACTTATTTTTAGAGAGAGGGGAAAGGAGGGAGAAAGAGAGGCAGATGCATTGATGTGAGAAACACCGATTGGTCGCCTCTCGCACACACCCTGACCAGTTACCCAGGCATGTGCCCTGACCAGAATCAAACCACGACCTTTCGCCCAACCATTTGAGCTATGCCAGTCAGGGCTGTTGTTTGTTTTTGTTATTTGTTTTTTGCAGGGGGTAGAAAGATGGGCAGTTTTTTTTTCATTCCAGGCAATGTTTAATTACTTTGCGTACACCCTGCAGGGACTTATCTGAGACTAAGCAAATGTCCACCAGAGTGACTGTGCCATCTGCCTAGAAGGAAGTGAGGGGTGGTGACTTGGGAAAGGAGGGGAAGGAAGAGAAGCAGATGTGTCCTCTAGGTGAGGCTAGGCATACTGGGGACTTGGGGAGAGGGGCTTGTATGGTTTCTCCAGAAACCATAGAAGAAGATCTAGACTGTACTAACTTAGGGGAAAAGAGCTCCTGCCAGGAGCAAGGGCAGGAGAAGACAGAAAGAGAACCCTTGTTAATGGGAAACCCACTACAGGGAAATTGATTAGACCGTGAAATTTCATAACAAAGAAATGCCAGGGAGCAATACCAACATAGGTGTTGAGGCATTCTTTGATGTTTTCATTGAGCACCCATCATTTCTGGTTTTGAAAAAATTCATAAAGGACATATCTTGCTTTATAGGTATCTGTGTAAATATTTTATTTGGCATTTTGAGGCCTCCAAACATTCAAGTGATTCAAAACACAAATTCTAAATTAACCAAAGCAAATTCTCACTTATCTCAGAAGCTTACTAAACCAGAGGAAACTTTTAAATGTTCTTCAGTTGTCTCATTAGCTGCACCTTCTGTTCCTTTGCTGTCTGCCTGTCCTCCTGTCTTTACCCTTCACTCCCTAATTTCCCTTTTTATAATGATGAACCTGAGGCTCCATTAGTCACCGCCCCCGACCCCAGCGGCGTTACCGCCCCATCTGAGGTTGAACTGTTGCCTGTGCCTAGCCCTGCATGACAGCCCCTTAATCTCTTACAGCCCGTAGCCTAATGTGGAGCTCTGTGCCATTACTAAAGCTTTCTCTAGTCCCAGGGAGGACTCTGTTGGGTTTGCTGGAGACTTTCTGCTCACTCTCCAAATGAATGAGCTGAGGTTCTCTGACCTCTGTTAGCTTGTCCACATGCTTGCAGGACAAAGGTGTGACAGACAAGGGCTAAACAATGCGCGGTGGCAAAACTCTGTGAGCGATTTTCCCCATCGGAGAAGGGGAGCCGTGCACAAAGCCTCGGAGCTGGCACAGTGGCTTCCTGAGAAGGTGCCCCAGGCTTTTCCTCAAGTTCTGGATTGGAAGAAAATTCAAAAATGAGTTCAAAAAATGATGAAACAGTTTTTTATTATTATGATAGATTTTTTAAAGTTTTTAAATATTTCAGCATAGATGAAGTCAATGATGACTTCTCAACACTGTTTTTTTTAAGATTTTATTTATTTACTTTTGGAGAGAGAAGAGGGAGAGAAAGAGAGAGAGAGAAACATCAATGTGTTGTTGCTTCTCACACTCCCCCTACTGAAGACCTGGCCCACAACCCAGGCATGTGCCCTGACTAGTAATTGAACCAGCGACCCTTTGGTTCACAGGCTGGCACTCAGTCTGCTGAGCTATACCAGTCAACACTTTTTTTTTTAATTTTGTTTTAAAGATTTTATTTATCTATTTTTAAAGAGAAGAGAAGGGAAGAAAGAAGAAAGAGAGGGAGAGAAACATCAATGTGTGGTTGCCTCCCACATGCTCCCTATGGGGGACCGGGCCTGCAACCCAGGCATGTGCTCAGGCTGGGAATTGAACTGGCAACCCTTTGGTACACAGGCCAGCAGTTAATCCACTGAGCTACACGAGCCAGGGCAATAAACACTTTTTAATTCAGCCTTTGTTGAGGGTCTATAAGACATACTTGAACAACAGTTAAAAAAATTACTACTTCATCGAGCCATCATGTAAATCCATGATACAGTAAACTATGCTGAGCAGCTCTCCCAAGCTCTCCAAGAGATGCCAAAAAAGAAAGCTACACATGTCGTAAATGCCCAAATTCAGGCAACTCGACTGTAATGAGCCCACAATTACAGCAATTGTTGTCTAAATCTGCCTTTCAAGGTCCATAAGCAAACCACCAATCAATGGGGTTTGTATTTATTACAAAAAGCCTGGACATTAGAAGAAAGATTGTTTAAAGATCAAAGGGTAATTACAAGGCCAACAGCCCTTAAAATTTGCAACTCTTCCTCAAGGAGTCTAACCTAAGTCTTCTCAGCAATATGCTGTTCCAAGGATTAAAAGGGCATTTTCCCAATGCTCCTAATTAATTATTTAGGAGAAATAGATCTAACTATTAGGAAAGAGGTAACCAAAGCCCTGGCAGATACCAGAGCCACCTTATCAATTCTCAACACCACCAGCCTCCGCATTCCCCTTCCTAGGAGTACTGAAACCATGGCGGGAACTCCCAGGACTGTCCCCAAACCCCCTCACGGTAAGGGATGTAGATTTGTTCAAAATCTAAGAGCCATAAATAACAGGGTCATACCTCAGCACCCAGTTGTGCCTAGCTCTCATACCTAATTTTCAGCCATACCACCAGGAAGTAAATTGGTTTCTGTTTTAGATCTTTGTACTGTTTTCTTTAGCAACCCACTGGATTTTGAAAGCCAATTCTTACTTGATTTCACATGGAAAGGATTGTGTATTGTCCAAGTAAACCTTGAAGAATAATGCCTTGGGCTACACTGAAAGTGTGACTTGCTCTTCCCGAATTTTTAAGAAAGGTATTGCCCATGCAGAATTCCCTTACCAGTCCACCCTTTTATAATACGTAGGTGGACTCCTTCTCTGCACGTCCTCTGAGAAGCCTCCTTTGAAGATAGCCTCCACTTCCTTGGAGAACTAGCAAAAAAGAAGGACAGTGGTATCTATCTAAAGAGAAACTTCAGCTCTGTAAACCCCAAGTTAAATATCTGGGACACTTAGTTACTCATAAAGGTCCCCTCTTGGTTTCTGATAAGATCCACGGCATTCTGGCTTTTTCATTCCCCAAGACTAAAAGGCAACTCAGGGGAGTCCTAGGTTTGGCTGGATATTGTAGAAATTGGATTCCTAATTTTTCTGTCAGGGCTCACCTTTTCTACCCTCTTCTCAAGGCTGACCAGATGGAGCCACTGAAATGGACAGAGAAATCCCAGAAGTCCTTCAGTGAAATTAAAGGCAGTCTTTGTGATCTGCCTGCTTCAGGACTTTTAACTATCAATTGCCCTTTTTCTTTTGTCCATGGAAGAGGGGGAAATGCCTGAGGTATCTTGGCCCAATGACATGGAAGCCAGCATAGACCCATTGGATACTATAGTCAGCAGTTACACTGGGTGAGCCAAAGATCTCCCTACCTCTATGAGAGTTATTGCAGCCACCACCAATTTACTGCAACGTGCAGAAGAGATGATAATGAGCTCTCCACTGACTCTCTATGTGCCTCCTTCAGCAGAAGACTTGCTTGACTTGAATCACTCTCAGCAGCTCTCTGCTACCAGACTAACCTCCTACAATGTTCTTTCACTGTCTTCATCTGCTGTGGCTATTGCTCGCTGTAGCACTCTAACCCTGATGCTCTCCTCCCTCTGCCCTCTGACAAAATTCCTCATGACTGCCTGACGTTAACAGACCGACTGCTAATTTCTCAAATTGAGTTACAGGAAACACCTCTTGAAAATGCTGAATTAGTTTTGATTACTGATGGTTTTTACCTAAAAGGCAAAACAGGCCACTATCAAGGAGGCCGTGCAATTGTCTCACTAAATGAAATCTTTGAGGTCAGTCCAATGCCTCAGGGACCTTCTGTTGAAAAAGCAGAGCTCTCTGCTGAGGCCTAGGCTACATGTACCAAGGAAGTCGGAATCGTCGGTAAATACGGCACTCATCATGGCGCCTCCCTCAGGAAAATGGTGAAGAAAACTGAGATTGGCCAGCACGCCAAGTACACTTGTTCCTTTTGTGGTAAAGAGATGAAGAAGTGAGCCGTGGGGACCTGGCACTACAGGAAAACAGTGCTGGTTTTGCCAGGATCTTCAGCACTGCTTCTGCTGTCATGTGAAGTCTGCCATCAGAAGACTGAAGGAATGAAAGACCAGCAGAAGCTCCACAATTTGAAACATTGCTAGCCAATAATAAATCGGTAAATCTACGTAACAACAAAAGCAGAGTTCTGCCCTGGCCAGCATATCTCAGTTTGTTGGACATCGTCCTGCAAAGTGCAACATCACTGGTTCAATTCCTGCTCCGGGCACATGCCCTGGGTTGTTAGCCAAGCCCTCGGCTGGGGGATGTGAGAGGCAACTGACTGGTGTATCTCTTGCTCTCCTTCTTCCACCTTTCCTCTCTCTCTAAAAATAAATAAATAAATAAAATCTTTTTAAAAATTCTTTTTTTAAAAAAAGCAGTTCTATGCATTAATTTGAGCTGGCAATTTAGCCAAAGCTAAAATGGCTAATGTTTATACTGATAGCAGGTAAGCCTTGTTGTTGCCCAGGACTTTGGTATGCTCTGAAAACAGAGAAGATTGTTGACTTCTTTCTGACAAAAGAAAAAAAAATAGTTCTTACCTTTCAGAACTCTCAGAGGTTATCCAATTACCTAAATATTTAGCAATCATAAAAATTCCTGGATATTCAATGGCTAAGGCAGAGGAAATTAGAGATAATCATTTGGCTGGTGCCGCTGCTAAATTAGCAGCATTAAACAATCTCAGCCTCTAACGGAAGCACCTATGCCGCTGGCCAAAGCAACTGGATATTTAAAAATAACATAATAGAGGCATTGAACAAAGTAGAAAGAAATGGTTAGAACAAGGCTGTTAATCTGACCCCAAAAGAAACTTATGAGTAGGTCCAAATGGCCAACCACTTCTCCCTGTTGCACACAAAATCACATATTATAATCTGTACAAGACTTAACTCACTGGAACACTGACAAAATGGTTTCATTGGAAAACAATACTACTAGAAACCACCTCCAAAAATAGCTTCACAGGTATGCCAAAACAGCCAGAAGCACAGCCCTACAAAGCCCATGCATACCTCTGTGGGGCACTCTCCCTTGCCTTCAGGACTCTGAGGTCTGGGAATGGACTTGATTCAGTTGCCCCTTCTCAAGGGTACAAATATGTGTTAGTGATGATTTATGTTTTGTCTTTAGTGGAAGCATTCCCATGCCTCACAGCCACAGCCTCAGTGGTAAATAAAATACTCCTGGAAAAGACCTTTCCACTGGAGGAAGTCATTTCACTGGACAAGTTTGGCAGTCTGTAAGATCTGGCAGTTTTGCAACATTTCCATTGCTCTTGTCCTCTCCAGTTCTCCAGTCCTGTAGAACCGACTACCAGAGTAGTCAAAACTTATGTATTTTTTTATGATTCAAGGATTTATTATCATACATACAAAACATACTGTTAATTACATTAGCAAAAGATTAATGAAATATATAATCTTTTTGTTTGTCTTTTTAATCCTCACCCAAGGACATGCTTATTGATTTTTAAAAATTTTATTTACTTAGTTTTAGAGAGAGGGGAAGGGAGAGAGAAAGAAAGGAGAGAAATATCAGTGTGTGGTTGCCTCTCACATGGCCCCCGCTAAGGACATGGCCCTCAACCCAGGCATGTGCCCTGACTGGGAATCGAACCAGCATTGGTGTTGTTCAACCTAAGATCTACTCCCTTTGGCAAACACAGACTGTCTCTATTTGAAGTTATTACTGGCTGACCCATGAGATTAGATCAAGGAATGTACGGACGTGCACTGATAAAAAGGAAACCTCCTGATTTACTGTAAGGAACTTATAAGGGCCCATAAGACTAACTCATACCTTGTAGAGCAAACTTCCCATGGCACGCTGCCTGGTGACGAAGATCCACAGCATCGCAGTCTTCACCGTGATCACCTTTTTTGGAAACGCCTCTCCGTAAAGACACCCTTCCTGGGGAATATAGTCAATACTATTGACATAACTCTGGATGGCACAGATAGGTACTAGACTTATAGGGGTGATCACTTCATGAGTTATGTAAATTCTCATCACTATGTTGTACACCTGAGACTAATATAATATTGTATGTGAACTATAATGTTAAAATTGAAAAAATATGCCCTTTAGCCCCAACGGAAAGGGCCGTGTCAGGTGTTTCTCTTCTCCAGGCTTCTCCTTGACATGCAGGTGTCCCCCCATGTCACCCTGACTGTTGTTGCAGCTTCAGCCCTGGTGCTGCCATTTATAGGCTTTCACTCTCCCTGAGACTGTATTGTGTTCTGTTTTCTTAGGTTTAGAACAGTTCAGGTTTCTTCTCCTTTCTCCGATTTCCTTCCTCACTTTTGCCCAAACCAGTCCCCGAAGGAAATGTTTTTGATGATGGATCGGAGTCTGAGAAGCCACATCAGGCCAAGTTCACCACCGAGCAGCAGTTGGACTGGGAGTTTACAGGTCAAGCTCCCTCTCTTTCCCGAGACACTAGGGCCATTCGCAGCCTAATTCCGATTCCCAGCAACCCCTTTCTCCTTGCAGTCTTTCACATGGTCAGTGAGACGATACAATCTTAAGGCAAGTTGAGAACAAAATTGTCCACAACCTCCAAAGAGTCTAATCTTCCTTCATTTTGATTAGACTTTAACCAGCAGTCTCAGGAGGACGTACCTAATGCAGAATAAATGCAAAAGTTAAAAAAAAAAAAAAAGAGCCATCTTTATATTAGGAGAGATCCAGTTAGGTCAGAAGAGAAGTTGTGGAAAACTGGATAAATAGTGAGAGAGGAAATTAATCTAAAAGAAAATCATGTTTTATATTGTACCTAATAACAGCAAGACAAATATTCATGAACATTTTTCTAGGTAAAGAAGGCAGAAGAGGTGCCTGGTTAGTGCTGAAAATTGGTCCTGAGATGCAGTGAAGAGGGAGCTACCGTGCATGTATACATGCATAACAATACTGTGCTGAGGTTTCTTTGTTTAGCCTGGAACAGGGGCTAATGAACTGTAGGAAAGTAACAGGCAGAGAGGATATTCTGTTGCTAGGAGAGCTCGGGGAAGGCGCAACAGGAAGGGGAGGGAGCCCTAGTTCTGGTCTCTGTTGTGTGGAACTCAGCTTAGAAACACTACCTGCAGAAATATGCTATGTTTCTTTCATGAATGTGTTTTTATTATTTTGCAACTTCTGTGGATTTTTTTTGGGGGGAGTGCTTTATTCAGATGCTGGCAATAGGTCTTTGGATTTTTTTAAAATAAAGCAAAAGAGATAAGGAATAAAAATGTGGAGTTTTAACTTGGACTTTGCCCATGTTTAGCAATTAGGCTTTGGCCAAATTACTCAACGCACAAGGAGACAAATTTTGACTGAGCTTGGAGGAAATGAGAATAAACAGTTGTAAAAGACTCCATTACTAAATACCAACATGATCAAGGTTTGGTAATTTTTTGTGATTAAATGTAAACCAAATGTTTAATTTCTTAATCTTAAAAACAACATTTTCTCAGCAACATGATGCTAGCCAGAGGTCCCTGTGTCTTCCTGAGGCTGCCTATAGGAGACTGTGCAGACAAACCCATTTAAAGGAAGGATACTGCAAAAAATATCACAGGGTCACTCCTACCAAAAGCATTGTGATATTTTATTTCAAAACAAAAAATTGAAACAGGTTCATGAGCAGGACATCTTTTAGATGTAAAATCTATGGGTAGATAGTGTCAGAATTGAGCTGAATTTTAGGACAGCTGGTGTCTAAGAATTGCGTGTAGATGTGAGGAAACCGCCCCTCCCATGGATGCGGATCCCTTACATGTCTATCATGAAGTCTTAGTAGATCCTTGAGACCATCAGTTATTTCCCCTGAGGCACAGCATTTTAGTCAAGACAACACAAATCAGTACTCATATGTTGTGTCCCTGTCCTAACAATATTAAGAGGACAGAGGACAGAGAAGGTGTCTTAAGACCTTTCAATGTTTCCAAAGATCTGCGTAGTGCTGCACATTACTTGATTCTCAATAAATTCTTTAAAAAAAATTTTTTTTTAAAGAGGGAGCCCAGGCTGGTGTGGCCCAGTGGATTGAGTGCTGGCCAGCAAACCAAAGGGTCACTGGTTCAATTCCCAGTCAGGGCACATGCCTGGATTGCGGGCCAGGTGTCCAGTAGCGGGTGCACAAGAGGCAACCACACATTGATGTTTCTCTCCCTCTTTTTCTCCTTCTCCTCTCTAAAAATAGAGAAATAAAAATCTTTTTAAATAATTTTTTTATAGAGGGAAAGAAACATCAATGTGTGAGATACACATCGATCAGTTGCCCCTCACACAATCCCAACAGAGGACCTGGCTGAGACACAGGCATGTGCTCTGACTGGAAACCAGGCCAGCAGCCTTTGCGTTCAGAGGCCGGCGCTCAATCCACTGAGCCACACCAGCCAGGGCCTAATAAATTCTTGATTATTTAGGATACAGGTCTTAGGAGACTGAGGGAAAAGAGATGAAATTTATATACAAACACTATTATTCCTCCAAATTTATATTAAAATAAGTATTTATTATCCGTGCAATTTGAAGATATTGGTATAAAATAGGTCTGTATCATGAAAAACATGAAGGGATTAAGAAGTACAAATTTGTAGTTACAAAATAGTCATGGGGATGTAGAGCTTCGGCAATATTGTCAATATTATAATAGCTGTGCATAGTGCCAGGAGGGTCCTTGAAATATCAGGGGGATCACTTTCTAAAGCACATGACTGTCTAACCACAATGCTGTACACCCGGAACTAATACCAAATAATATTGAATGTAAACTGTAATTGAAAAATAAAATAAATAGGTTTCTATCAGTTACTTCTAAGACCATCTGAGTTCGTAGTTCACATGTTCTCAGAATTTTATTTTCTCATCTTCATACAGCAGGCCTATGATCTAGCCCAGTTTACTGGAAAAGAGTCTGAGAGAGATTGAGTGCTCTTGCTTTACTCAGGTAGGTGTAAACCCAGGTCAGTGAGAGAAAGGAGAGTCAGGAAAGAATGAGGAGCAATGTGCGGTAGGCTCTATGGAAAAACTGTGCCATGGGGTAGTTAGTCAATGAAAGGGAGAGAGGAGGTGATGATTGATCTGCCATGCTCTCCTATTTCTGCTGATCAAAGTTCATCCCACGTATAGTAAATCCCCAGCCCTTTGTATTATAACATCCAGATACTTTGGCAGCCTTTCGGAAAGCCAGCTACCATGCTGTTGAGTGTGGTGTTTCATCTAAGTCTCAAAGTGGTGGGAGGAGCCAGAAACCCAACAGCTGGCCACAGCAGTGGCCAGGAAGAGCCAATGTCCCCCACAAACAACTTGTCAGTCCCAGCAGCAGAACCACCAGGGGCCCCAGTCAGTTGTGTTTGAGCTAAAACAAAGCCACCTGCCCTGTGGGCTCAGAAGAATCTGAGGAAGTGCATAAGATGTCTCTGATATAGTATAGCATAAGGTTCAGAGGACAAGAAGACCATCTTCCATTTTCTCTGAGATTTTTTTCCCTGAAATCTCCAAGCAGCATGATATGTCCATTACCATAATCAAATGGAAGCCCCAGCTGCCATTCTGTGTGCACAGAACAAGGAATTAGATCAATAGAATTAGATCAGAGTGTGTCTGGGATAAGGAGGTATCCCTTCTGCCAGATAGACCATACAGGGGGGAGCAGTGGGAACTAGCTTCTCTATTTTCCACGTAATACGTGATACATAAATAATCGATGGTTTAAATCAAAATGTATTTCATGGCAATTGTATACACTTTTTCAGGGTACTCAAACGTGCAACTTCTACAAGGCAATGGGCTATTGACAAAATTGCTCCCTAAATGAACCCTAAGAGAAAGCAAACACATTCTAGTTTCCGCACGTAGCAATCACTTTCCGTTGTGGGCCTGGCCCCAGGGTGGGTGGAATAAGCCCACCTTAGCTTCCTCCAGGAAATCAGGTAATATTTGCAGGGTCTGGGGCAAGAGTACAAATGAAGGCCCGTGCCTGCAGGCTGCCTCCACCTTCTCTTTCCACCTCCTGCTCAGACCCACACCAGAAGGAGCCTCTGCAGTGCTCTCGTGGACACTGCGGCCCATTCATCTGAGGCGCCCACAGAATGGTGCAACTTAGGAAGAAGAGATTTAGAGAGGGCACTCTGAGGGCTCTGCCATGTGCTCTGTGTATGTGGGCAAGGGATTCGGGGGGGGCCCCCGGGAAGCCAGAGCATGGTCTAGAGGGGGCTTATCATAAGAAAATCAGAAAAGTGCCAATTTGCTGAAGGTAGTTGAGGGCAGAGAACTGGTTCTGCTCTGTTTAGGCCTTCCCAGGTGTTTTTAGGGGCAGCGGCAGTACTGCTCACTATCTGCAGATGACATACTGGCATTTGGGGTGAGTGGCGGTGTATATTTCTTATGGATCAACGGCTTTGTTTCTTGTACAGCAATTTTTTGTTTTGTTATCCTAGTATGTAATCTGGCCATGGAATTGATTTTGACAGTCAATAGTTTCTACTGCTGAGCTTGTTTTGAGCAGAAAATTGTCGAAACAGAACGGTGTGAAGACGTTCGAAATTATATGGTAAGAGATTACTAGGTGATAATTATAACTTCATTTTAAACTGTGTATTGTGAAATGCTTTGTTTCTCTTCTGGATAAAAGCACAGGGATGGTTTAGCCAGTCTCCCAACCTCATTTCTCAGGGAGAGCCCTTGGAAATAATTCATTCTTCTGGCATGAACTCATATCCTGTACTATTTTGATTACAATTTATGCCATTTTGTTCTTCAATCTGAGAGATTTGTTGTGAGAAAGTAGCTAGTGGCTTATTTTACACCCCTTAGCTCACACATCTAATTAGATGAGCAAAACACAATTAGCATCTACCTTTCACACCACTTCGGAAAGAAAAAAATCTTTACTAAGAGCCAGTTCTGAGTCTTAAGAAACAAATTGGCAATTAATTGAGAGAATCAAATGGGGAAAGGGTTTGAACGCACAAAAAGAAGCCTGCAAGGCTTATCTGAAGTCACCAGGGGAGGAGGCAGCTCTGGCGCAGGTGCCAAACCTCACCTTGCATAATGAGCTATACAGACTCCACATGGAGAATTTTTACTACAAAACTGCTAATAAAAGAAGGAATTCAATATTATACCTTAAGTTTTTTGGCAGGTCGTGGGCTGTAGTTCAGATTATTAAAGCTTCTGTGGAATGGTTGTTGCCTCATCCTGCATAGAGGCTGCCTGAGCTGCCTGAGCTATCGCTGCTGCCACTGGCAGCGGGCGGCCGAGCCCAGATACTCAGCGGCTGCTGTCACGGTGACGCGCTTAGCTCGCACTGTCTCTGCTTCCTGCCAGGCCTGTTGTTTTCTTCCAGTCTTCCTCTTGTTAGCCATACGATTTTAGGCAAAGGACTTAGCTTCTCTGACCCATAGTGTTTTAATCTCTAAATGGCATAATAAGCCTACCTATGGCCAATCAAAGGATTAACTGAAACCATGTTTGCAAACACTTTAGGCAACTAGTAGGCCCTTAAACTATGTACATTTCCAGCCACCTTCCACCTTTTAAATACAGGTGAAAAGGAGAAGTCATGCTGTTTCCATCTTGTTATCTTTATTGCTTAGAAATTCAAGCTCCCAGCCCAGGACCTAACTTTGAAATTGACAGAGAGCCAGGAACGGGGGAGATGGCTGCAGAGTTCTTATCTGAGAGTTATTCAACTCTAGTGAAGCAGAGCCTCAAAGGAATGGGCAAGAATTTTTTTAAATTTAAATATAGATTTTTAAAGTTTTTTACTATTTAGAAACTTTATTTTATGAGTACTTTTAAAAAACAATCTTCGCTCCACATATTAAGCGATACTTTAATGACATCTTGGACGTGCCTCATGGTACCATGCAAAAAAATGTATTGGCCAGAATGTGATGTTCTTGGCAACAGAAAATAGCCTGTGTCTGTCCTTGCCATTGCTATGCTGAAAGATTTCTTTCAGTTCTCCAAAGTGTGTGGTCACGAAACACGAACAAAACTTAAGTGTTTAACACAGAACTTTAGCGTCAGGACTTCAGAACACATTTTTCTTACAGCTGAGATGCTGCCTTGTTCCCTAGAGCCCTGTGAATAGTAAGGAATGTATTATAGAAATGAGCTTTCATTATCAAATTGCATAAAGGGTGTTCAAAATTTATTGTAAAACTTAAATAAGCTTCTTTCAATTCATCTACAAAGAGAAATCTCAACATCAATGATGTATTTATAGTCTATGTATATTTGAGGCTGTTATGAATGTAGGAGAATTCCTATAAGTTGGTTTTATTTACTACAATAGAAACCATAAACATGGCCACCTTCTTATTTTATATCTGTAAATACTATGATTCAGGTACTACAAAAAACAAAAATCTATCTTATATAAATATTCAACTAATAACTATGGTATAAATGAAAAATGGTAAAGATAAATCCTAATATGAGTTTTGTTTCTTCTCCAAAATGTGCTTCATTTTATGTAGTTCCAGATTTTTCATATTCCTTTATAGTACCTCACTAGTATATTGCATCAATAATTAGAAGAACAAAATATGGCATAAATTAATGAGGGAATTGGATGGAGTACATAAATTCTAATATTTCCTCTAGGTCTAATATCCTAAATTCTATTATAATCAAATTTCAGGCTCTCCCTCTTGGGACCATGCCTGCAACTTCCCCTTCCCCCTCTCTTTCCCCCAGGCGTCTTACCTTTGCCCTTCCCTCTCCTAAGTTCCAAGGGCCCTTCTTCTGTTTCTGTAACTTGTTTCCTTAGCTCATTTCTTCTATGGCTCACTTTTACTAACTCTGTAACTTTCTAAATAAACTTTCTCTTATAATATGAAAAAATTAAAGTATCATAAATACTATAGAGTGAGAGCAGAATAACATTGTCATAGAAATAATGACCAAATTGAAATACCTGAGGCATAGAATCCTTTCTGTAATCCAATCAGGCAATTCATTTTTGATGCACCTGAATACACATAGAATTTCATTATTATAAAGTGAATTATAATAATGCAAAAGAACTGTCCCTAGAGATTAACCAACACACTAATGGTCACCTGTCAACCTAGTGCAAATTTGTTGAAATTATCAAATATGGAGAGAAAAATCTATAAATAACCTTATTAGATTTTATCTGTCTCCCTTGGTCACTTTGGGTGGCTGTATATAACAAATACCATAGAATGAGTGGCTTAAACAATGAACATTTATTTGTTATAATTCTGGAGACTGGGAAATACAAGATCACAGATTCAGTGTCTGGTGAGAACCCTCTCCCTGGGTTGCAGAAGGCAGCCTTCTTACTGTGTCCTCACAGGGCTGAGAAAGACAGATCACCTCTCTTGTGACTTCTTTTCTGAGAACATTAATCCCATTCAGGAGAGCTCTACCTTACATGACCTAATTACCTTCCAAAGCCACACCTCCAAATACCAGCACATTGAGAATTAGGATTTCAAAATATGAAGGGGGAGGAGGCACAAACATTCAGTCCATAACAGTGTTCTTGAGAGATATGTGAGTCTAGAAGTGCAGGGATGAAAAGGTTAAGTCCAGCTCCATGCCCAGTGATCTGCGTGGCCTTGCACCACTCACGTTCTTTGTATGGGTTCTGATTTGCTCTTCTGTAAAAGTGTGGAATTGAGCTAAGTGACCTGTAAATCTCCTTCCAGCTCTAGAATACTGTGATGACGACCATGAGGGTTTGGTACTTTTGATAGTTCTAAATATTTCCAAAAGTTTTGGTTTATCAAATGCCTCCCTAGCAGATTTAGGGTTAGAATTAGAAATTTGGTGTTACCTTTGTTTGCATGAAAATAAAATAAAGAAAAGTACATACATAGAAACAAGTACATAGTATAAAAATGTAATAGCCCATTCCCCAACTCCATCCACACTGCAAAGCTGCTCCTACAAATTGTTTATTTTAAGCTGTTACCAACTGGATATCATGAAATCTAGCTATCACACTAAGAAAATGTCACGGTGTGTTAAAATGTAGTAACCATTACAATTTGAAAAACCATTGATTTTCCTGTTTGTTTTGCTTTCTATATTCCATTTTCTTTGTTTTGTTTTGTATTTTATTTTCTTTTTGGTGAACAAGATTAATCTTTAACGTCTGGGAGAACTGCCACCAGGGCTGACGGGATCTAAGATAGACACCTGAGGCAAACCTAGTCTGTCCGTTTGACCTTCCCGTATGAAATGGTATTCTGTTCCCCACTGCTCCCCCACCCCCCACCTTAGATTTTAAACATGCACCTAAAGCCTGAAGGTGGTTATCCTGAAAGGTCACGTGTAGACTTAGAGGCTGTCTGCCGTTCGGGGAACACGTGCATTAATGTGCCAGCTGCACGAGAGAGGAAAATGGAGTAGATGTGCACAGAGAAAGGACGAGGAGACACTACTTGGCCCCACTGAGGCAGAAAAGGGTGGAATATAGATTCTTTGGTTCCTGACAGCTTTGCAGTTTTCAACCTTATTTCTATGAAGCCTGACTATATTCGATTTTGTGATCTCTCTATTATCCCATGTCCCCACCCCTTTTATTTGAACTAATTTGAGTAGCTTTCTGTTTCTCTCTTTCTTTTCTTACGAAAAGAGCAGAGTCTAAAACAAGGGGGTATATACCCCCGTGACTGCCTGTAGGCCTGGCTCAATCTCTGACAGGCAGTGAATAGAAAACAGCACTTGGAAGGACTTCATGGACCATCTAAACTCTTGATTTTCAACAAGGCTCTATGTTGCTAGCTTACTATAAACAATTACTTAAGTGCCCAGCCTGGAATTACTTAACCCAAAGAGGTTCCTGATTGCAGACTGGAGACCCAGAGAGACTGCTGGGTGGGGGGCGGGGCTCTGATTCAGTAGAGCAGTGAGCACGCCCACCAGCTGGAAGCGTGCTACACCCTGTGACACTGTTTCACCTTTCCGTAAATAGCAATACTCATTAAAGGAGAGCCAGTTTTCCACCCTGTAGAAATTTAGATTAACTATCTCATACAGTCCTAACTTGAGCTATTACACTGGTATGTGACCAGTTTGTCTTTGTTACTTATTATAAGGTTCAGACTAAGGATTGTGTAATTTCAAAATTGAGAAATCAAGGTCATTTTTTTTAGCCAAAAGGAGAAAAAACTTAAAATTATTTCAAATTGGGGGATCAAAATTTGTGATAATTCTCCCTCAGACACATGGAATCAAGTGTTCTGAACATTTGAAGGTGCTTAATGCTAAATGATTTTTTTTTTATCAAGCTGCTTGGGTCACTGCTTAGGTGTATTTGAAACTTTCTTTCTCCCTCTCCCCCAAAATGGTTTTATTGCTTTATGATTTAATAACAATTCCTTCTGCTTTTTAAATTGTCTTATACCTAATAGTAATCATTAATGCTTAAGATAAGTCCAAATTTAAAACAATATTAATGAAATAGTCCTGGTTGGTGTGGCTCCATGGATTGAGTGCTGGCCTGCAAACTGAAAGGTCGCTGGTTCAATTCCCAGTCAGGGCACATGCCTGGGTTGCTGCCCAGGTCCCCAGTGAGGAGCATGTGAGAGGCAACTCAAACGCATCGATGTTTCTCTCCCTCACTTTTTCTCTCCCTTCCTCTCTCTCTAAAAATAAATAAAATATTTTTAAAAAACAATATTATTGAAGTAATGTATAAATTTTACTTGCAGAACTCATTAAAACTGCTTTAACTTTAAATCACTGTCTATTAGAATACTTATAATTATTCTTTCATATAATTCATATATTATCATCTGATTTAAGTGACAATTCACCAAAAGGTAATTAACCTGCTGAAAAAAAGTACAGTAAGGATCCTGGCTGGTGTAGCTCAGTGGATTGAGCGCGGGCTGTGAATCAGGCTTCGCAGGTTCGATTCCCAGTCAGGGCACATGCCAAGGTTGCAGGCCGTGGCCCCAAGCAACAACACATTAATGTTTCTCTCTCTCTCTCCATCCCTCCCTTCCCTCTCTAAAAATAAATAAATGAAATCTTTTTTAAAAAAGTACAGTAAGGATATAATTACATACAGATAATTAAAATAATAAAAATTAAAGAAATCTAAGATATAAACTAAAAAAATTAATCTGGCTTTACTAGTATATCTAATAGAGGGTGTTTAAAATATTATAACTATGACTTGCAAAGACCATGGTAGTATTTGGACCGAACAGAATTCACAGTTGGTGTTGTAGCTTGAAGTAAACACAGAGCATATCATATGCTAGTTAGCATGCTCTGTGAAGCAGCTACAGGATAAAAACAAGAAGAGAGATGTTTTTTCATTCTAAATCCAACATGGTTAGTCCAACCAAATGGAGATTTCTTGTATCTTACAAAAAGGGGTGGGGGGAGATATTCAGGATTCTATCTGTACAGCCCTTCATAGTGTTTCTACTATTATGTCAGATTTCTGCTAGTGGTTCTTCTTTGTTCTCTCTTATGTTTACCCTTGAGAATGATCTGATTTGCACTTTGTTTTCTACTTGCAGTTTTTTGATTGTCATAATTGCTGCAAGGGACTAGCCAAGAGCACAGATCTGTCTTACAGAGATTAGAATAATATTGTTTGGATTTAATGTTGCTCGACTGTAAAAAATAATTCACTAAATCCTATGGGTTTAATGTTATTTCCATTGTATGAATTGATAACACAACTGAAAGCATATCTATTCATCCACTAGCTTTTGAAAGTACAACAGGATACCACTATCTACATCAGGCTGCACCAGCATCACAAAGAATCAACACACACCTGCATTCTGAGCCTAAGTAGACTTCCTAGAGTTCTATTTTTTCAACCATTTTCCCATTTGTTCTAATAATAATAATACATACACACATAATAGCTGACTTCTTGAGTTTTTTATGCTATATTATAATTAATTTAATCATATAAGAACCTTACAAAAAACCTTGTAAAAAGAAAAAAACAAAGGACGATTGGCAAGAAATCCGACATAATAGAAGAGACACTATACCCTGTTGTAGGCACAAAGTCCATAGAATCCCAATGTCTTTGTGCGTGTGTGTGTGTGTGTGTGTGTGTGTAAAACACAAACAATCTCCACATTGAGTTTTACAATGATACTGTGTCATCTCTGGTCTTGTTACATACTGTGGTCCCGTAGAATGAGGAAGGTACTAGTATTATTATCTCCCTTCACAGAGGAGTCATTAAGTAAGTAGTCCCAAGTTACAGAGGTAGCAAGGGGTAGTGTTGGGGTTCAAATCTGGACAGACTGGCTCTCAAACACTTGTTGTGAATCCCTGTATTATGTGACACCTGTGCCAATGTGGCAAAAATTGAAGGTGGGAGTAAAGCGGAGCCCCCTCAGAAAAGGAAGGCATCAGGGCTGTGCACATCCCAAAGTATGCACCTTCACCTGCTGCTATTCATCAGAGCCAGATCCTTCTTAGCAAGCCCGAGGTCAAGATCCTCTATTAGAGGTTCTCTTGAAGGCCTTTCCTGCTGCCCTCAGCCCTACCTCCAGGCTTTTCAGGCAGCATAGCAAAGAGAGATATCCATCAGGCCCTCTCCCCTCTCGGGACCCATTTCCTGAAAGAAGAAGCCACTTGGTGTATAGTAGTTTGTATTAAAGATAGGACAGGACCTGTCTCAGCTAAAATTATAAGATAGAGAATATTTCTTTGTCACTGTCTCAGCTAGCAAAGCCCATTTCCCAGCCTCTTGGACTCAGAACTAACCTACTCTTAGCTCTCAGTACCCTCACGCTGGGTTGCCTTTGGGCTTCCCAGAGGCCCCTAAATGACCTTCCACTCCACACTGCTTTCCATCTTGAAGTCTCATTCTTCAGACTACCTCTCTTTTGGTGGCAACAAATGCTCATTATTCCCTCCATATCTGTGTGTCCCTCTTCCATAATGAGAGAGTTCCCATTCTCTGGCTTCCTTGCAGTCCATTATGACCATGCCACTAAGTTTTGCTCAATGGGAAATAAACGCATGTTATGTGTGCAATTTACAGAAAATGTCCCTAAAGAAAGGTGATGTGGCCTTTTTTCCCCTTTCATCCTGCCTGCTGGCTGCAATGCAAATTTAATTTCTGCCTTGAAACACAGCAGATAGCAGGATAAGAGTCGTCCAAGTCTTCAAGTCTCATGGAATGCCTTGCCAAACTTGGACTGACAACCTCATGAACTAAAAACGCTTCTGGAATACGACGGAGAAACAAACTTCCACCTCGTTTACTATCATCGGGAGTATTTTGTTACTAGCAGGCAACCCTAACGATTCCCCCTCTTTCTGTTATGGAGCAACAAGATTTGTGGCTTTGTTCATACGAACAGAAGAGTATGCTCTTTATACCACGGAACTTTATGAGCCAGTCCCTTGTAATTCAGCCAGTGAGTATTAAGGGCATTTGGGAAAACACTCTCTTAAAAACTCAGCTTGGGAGGCTGCTGACACACACACTACTATTTTGCTTTCAGAAGCTGTCATGTAGCATTTTCATTTTGCGGCCTTTCTATCTCAAATACTAATTGCCCAGTTCTGACAGCTAGATCAGCACTCCTGCCAATTAGAGCAAAGGTTGTGTCCTAGGAAAAGCAAAAGATAACATTGCCACAGTGGTTTTCAAATACCGTCCCATTAAGTCGCCTGCAGAAAAAGGGCTAAGTCTTGTTCTTTGGCATTCTTTAAGCCATTTCCCATCCCTGTGGCCACCAAAGTTCATCTTTTTAAAAATGACAGACCAACGCATAGAGACAGAAAGTAGATTAGAAGTTCCCAGGGCTGGGAGGAGGGAGAATGGGGAGTTATTTCCCCCACCCTGGGTACGGACTTTCTGTTTACAGTAACACAAAATTTTTAGAGATAGCAGTGGGGGGCACACAACACTGTAAATGTAATTGCTGTCACTGTACGCTTAAAAATGGCTAAAATGGTATATTTTATGATATATATATCTTATCATAATAAAAATAAATGAACAAACAAATAAAATGTCAGGAAAAAATGTCTATGAAGGGAATAGAGAGAACGATGCCCTCTGTAAAGCCTTAGAATGATCTGTCTCTTTCCACACCTAGTTCTTTTTATTCTGTTTTCTAAGTTTTATTTTTTCAATATTTTATTTAATGACTTTAGAGAGAGAGAGAGGAAGAAAGACAGGAAAACATTGATTTGTTCTTCCACTTATTACGCATTCATTGGTTGATTCTGGTACGTGTCCTGACCCGGGATTGAACGAGAAACTTCGGTGTATTGGGATGACACTCTGACCAACCGAGCTACTGGGCTAGGGCTTGTTCTGTTTTTCAATTTTCATATACACTTCTAGAAGTTAAAGAATGTGTCTAAGATATGCTGTGATGGTAACCAGCACATTTTGTTTGCTTAGCTGTATAATTGTAAATAAAAGCACTTTTCTAAGTACGTGGCTTCCTCTATTTATATTTAATGATGTGGGGGCAGGAGAAGTAACTTAGCAGCTCACACAAGATTCCTTCACTGAGAGCAACTTTCCCTGAGCAGAACTCTGCTGTGGAAGGAAGGGAACCTGCGCCGGCGCGGACTTCACTTCCGCTACTGCACACATCTCTGGAGAGAAGGAGTATGTGAACCACACTGCAGCCTGTCAAACCTGCACCCTTGACTAATTGACAGATTATCTCTCCTCTAAGATTGTGTATAATTTTATATAGTGTATGCGATTAGTAGAATCTCCATATTTACGTTTTTGGGAAACACTTAAGTAAATCAAGAAACCACAAATTTGCCTGCTAGGAAATCTGAAATATAAAAAAAAGTCCTTGATGGGAAACAAAATGATACCATGTGCCATGATACCAAGGCAATGATTAGAAGGACCAGATGAACAAGAAGGAAAATACAAGGAAATTAAACTCAACAAATAAAGTGGAAGTATTCTAAAATCCAAGTAGGAAACGAAATAAATAGAATGTATACAGGTTGGGGATTATCAAAACAACAACCTGGCAACCTTAAGTGTCTTTTCCATTGCTTAAGCTTTTGCAGAGCATTATTTAAATTTCCTATATCAACTATGTCTTGAGCGTTACTATATTCACAGAAACATGTAGCCTTTGTCCTTGCTTCTACAAGAAAGGAGACTTCATAACTGCCAGTCAGAGTAATTTATTCTTCTCTATCTAACACACGTTCACAGCCATACAGTGAAAAGATTATAGGGCCAGAAATAGGTAGGAGAACAGGAAGTCACTATTAAGGTGTGACTTGTTGAAAGAGCCTCTAACCCAAATATCCACCCTTTGAAACTGTTTGCTTTTGGTTAAGGTATTATTGTGACAAGAAATGTTCTTAGCAAATAACTCTCACATAACCCAGGCCCTGGGATCCAGGTCTCAGTGTGAGCCCACAAGGCCGTGAAGGAACAAGGCACCAGGACAGCTAATTTTTGTCTGTGGGAGGCCCCCTGGGTCTGCTTTTCTCAGTGACTCAGTCAGAAGTCCTATGTCAACATACACGTTAACATGCTTTCCTCGTTGAATGCCCTATATTGCCACTGATGAGTATTTCCCTTTAATTATAATTAATTATATTTGCATCATAGATATCTTCACTCTTCCTACTCAGAGAAACAGGCAGTTCTGTATTTACAAACAAACAAATTATTCATGCAGTAATTTTGGCCTCCTGCTGCCAATAAATTCTGGAAAACAATGGAGTTTTTTTAGTGAATCTGAGGGGCAAATATGAAGGAAGAAAAGACTCCCCAGGTCAAGATGAGCCTAAGGGGGCTGATTCCAGGGACAATCTCGATGGCCTACCGCTATCAAAACCACTTCCTCCCTCTCTTCATCCCCAAATCTCTTCTGCATGTTCCTTAAAATTCTATCTTATCAAGTTTGTTTTGATTAATGAAATTCAAACACACCTGATAGAGAATTCAAGCAAATCCTTTAAGACAAATGGGGGCATGACAAAAAGAAAGAATATAAAATCAAATTGGCACAATTTAACTATCAAAAGGAAAACTTACTGTAATTGGTTGTAAAACATTTAATAAATTAAAAAAAACATGGAAATGTGATCATATAAGAAAATGTTCCTTTTTTTAGTGCAATCTAAAGTATTAAGGGGAAAGCATTATGATGCTTGCAATTCATTTCCACGCAGATATGTAAAGAATGTATGATGCCCCAGCCAGGTAGTTCTGTTGGTTAGAGTGTCATCTGGATACAATAAGGTTGTGGGTTCAATCCCAGGTCAGGGCACATACAAGAAGCAACCAGTGAATTCATAAATATGTGGAAAAACAAATCAAAGTTTCTGTTTGTCTTTCTCTCTTTTTCAAATCAATTTTAAAAAAGAATATGTGGCAAATTATTATCAATTGTTGAATCTAGTTGATGGGTATAGAGGTGATTTTGTACAATTCTATCTATCAACTTTTCTGCATTATTGAAATCACCTATAATTTTTAAAAATGGGGGAAGGTAGCCCTGAAAGAATGAGAGGTCTGTCAGTCAATATGGATGTTAGTGTCATTTCTCTCAATCAGATTCCGTACTTTCTTCCTAACAGCAGCTGCAACCAACCATACTGTAAACACCTCCATCAGCAAAATTCATTTATACACAGCTTTACACTTTGTATTATTTTTATTCAGTGTGTGACCTGATCTTTCTTAGCCACATAGAAGCCCGGTTAATGCATGATATTAAAATTAAAGTAAAAATAAATCAAAATTAGGCTGATGGGGGTCGTGGTGGTGTTGATGCTGGAGAACTAAGGTTGAAAACAAAGACAAAACCGAGGGCTGGCCAGTGATGAACACCAAGATACCGTAGTAAGAAATGCCAAATCCGAGTTGTTACATGGAGCACTCCCAGATGTATGGAAGTAATCCTGAGCTGGGGAACCTGTCTACCAAAATTAAGTCCCTCCCCTTTCTAGGCTCCTCCTTCCTCTCACCTCATCTTCCTAATATCTGGCTCCCATTTCACACTGAGATTGCTCTCACACCCATTCAGCACTCTCTCCCTTATGCCCAGTGTCATCGGAGAGGGGCTGGCCTGGAGAAGGTCTGCCTCATGCTGGCCAGTAGCCTGTGGGTTCTTGACTTCATGCAGGAAAGATTTCACAGCATGAGTTCAGGTGATTTTGACGGCACATGTATAGAAGCTGGGGGCAGTGAAACAAAGAAAAAGATTCGGATGGGAGAAGCAACAGGTGAGAGCCTAGGTGATGCTTGGCTTTTGCTCCCTAGAAATGTTGTAGGAAAGAAGGAAGCCAGGGTGGGACCGCCTTTAGCTCACTGAAACATCAGAGAAAAGGGAGGCTTGGAAACGCGCTGAGGGGATGCTGCTGCTGCCCGATGCTCCCCCGGTTGTCAGTCTCCTGGGGACACTTAGAGTCTAGGATGGAAAAGTAACGATGCACATCTGAGAGGAAAGATGCACACCTGAGAGCAAAGAAAGATGGACACACTCCGGAGAGAGCTTGAGCTGGGTCTTTGTCTTGGGGGTTTTTGTTTGATTTCCAAAGGCAGGAATTTTAGGGGAGGTCTTAGGGGAGGATTTTAAGAAAATACTCATTGCCTTTATGCTGATTCACCAAAATGAGACTCACTCCCCAGACTTCATCTGTCCTTGGGTGTGGCTGGCACAAGTGGTACTAATTGGATTTCTGTTGTCTATCTCCCTGAGTAGGGCGAGTTAAGCTCTGGTTGGGGAGGAAAAGTGTAAGCCATTTATTCTTTTTAAAAAAATTTATTGATTGATTTTAGAGAGAGGGAAAAACATCGACTTATTGATTTGTTGTTCCACTTACTCATGCATTCATTGGTTGCTTCTTGTATGTGCCCTGACCGGAGATCAAACCCACAACCTTGGTGTATCGGGACAACACTAACCGAGCAACCCAGCCAGGACTAAACCATTTACTCTTAAGTGTCCTTGGTTAGGGAATATAGGATTTTGTGATTTATTGGACTATAAACTGTTTGGCCTTTTAACTATCTGCCTCAGTTTCCCTATTGCATTTGTCCTGTCTCTGTAGAACTGGAGCTGACAGTTTACCATTGCCTTCTCAGTTCGAAGCCCATCTAGTCCTAGTTTATTTCAGTTCACCCACCGTTTGTGCTGGGTGGGGTATGAATTATACCCATCAGAGATCAATACTAGCACTCTACTGGGCTGTGGTGTCCTTTGAAGGAAGACCCTAGGCTTTCCAAGTCCCTTCCATCTAGTAGAATGCCAAGTAGGCACTGTGCTGTGAGTACACTCATGCATATTATCTCATTTAACCCTTTAAAGAAAATACCATTATTTTCACAGCTACTATGTATCAAGAGCTGCTTCTGCTGACTCAAAAGTTCATCTTCCATCTTCTTTCCACTACCCAGCATCAAATCCCTTAAAAATTCCTCTGACTTTCTCTGTGCATTTTATCCCTAGCCACGAAGATGTTTTCTCACTTACCTGTATTAATTGAGAATGTGGCATACAGCACAGTTTTCTACTCCAAGCCCTATTATCATCAGAGATAAATCTAATGTCCAGTGTGGCTCACTGGGTCGGGCATCACCCCGTAAATCTAAAGGTCACCAGTTCAATTCCCAGTCAGGGCACATGCCTGGTTTGTGGGCCAGGTCCCTGGTTGGGAACATGCAAGAGGCAACCAACTGATGTTTTTCTCTGGCATGGATGTTTTTCTCCCTCTAAAAAAATAAATTTTAAAAAATCTTTTAAAAAAATTTTAGCTTTAGTTCATAGGCTAAAGTGATTAATACCTGTTATTCCAGGAACTGGAATGCATGACCCATGTGACTCCAGGAGGTCAACAAGCAATTCAACCCCACTGCTCCAGAGGAGTCTGCAAGCCAGGGAGACGGTATCTGAGCCCTTGTGCTCCAGGGAGGGAGCTCCATGACACAGATGCAGAATCCTCGATCATCAGATGAAGCAGCGCTAGGACACTGCTGGACTGCAACTTATTCGATTAACCTTTTTTCCAACCCCCTTACCTGCCCTTTTCTTCTCCTTATAAAGAGGTTGGCTTGAGATGAGATGAGAAGACAATTCTGAGGGTACAAACCTGTCTTCTTGGGCCACCAGCATCTGAATAAAGTCCACAAAGATTTGATCCTTGTCTCTACTTTTTGGTTTTGGTAGTGACAGGCAACAGCAATGCCCAGTGTCCCAGTTTTACACTCAACCTAACCACTCTGGCTTCCCCTTTCCCTGAGCCTCTTGCCCCCGGAGGCACCGTCTCCCCTGCACGTCAGCTGCCCAGTCCCTTGGACATTGTAATCAGGGAGGATTCCTCCACCTCTGACATCTTATGCTCAGGTACCCCACTTGACAGCAACCTTTGATCCTAGCTGTGTCATCGGGTTATTTCGACCCTTCTTTTTCAATAACTGTGCCCTTGATTGAGATTGCTCAATTCCCTCCCAGTCCATTATAGTCTTCACTTCTTTATCTGGTCTTCATGATCCATCACCTCAGCCAGTCTTGCCAATACTCAATTCCCTTGATCCCCAAGACCTCCTATTCTGCCCCACAATTCTGGACAAAACTGACTGGCTGACTTATTCGTTCACACTCTCAGTCTACTGAGACCTGCTGGAGATTACCCAGCTAAAGAGAGTGAAGCCTCCCAGTGTTTGGTTTCCAGCCCTCAAACTGGGTTTCTGGAGGCCCTTATTATTTCTTTCACATCAGCTTTTCAAATGATCACCACCCCTAACCCTCTCAACAGAGAGATAACTTTGTTTCCTACTCACTAGGGAGAACAGAGGCCAACAGGCAATGATGGTCAGAGGTCCTACCTACAGCCTTACTTGGTACTATATTCATCCTCGAGTGGGACAACTGTCTCCCCAGTCTAGAGCTAATCTTTCCCTCTGCACCCAGGAGTCCTTCTGCTTTCATGCCATCCATCAATTTTTTTCCCTGCATTTTCAAACACTGCTTCTCTGCTGCCTCTTCCTGGAAACATGTTCAAGTCTCTAAACGAGATATAATCCATGTTTCCTGCTCCAGGGTGGTAAAGAGGTAAATTCTCCCCACATCTATAATTTTATAGTCAATATTTTAGAATTTGTTTTTGGAACCTGACAAGGTGATTCTAAAGTTAATCTAGGAGAATAAATGGGAGGGAATAACTAAGATCACTTTGAAAATACCCAAAAGCTAAAACTTTTTGATTTCATTGATTTTGTTTTTTAATCATCTATTTTTCCCTTTATATTACTTTTACTTTGCTTTATTTATTGAGGTTTTTAGCTGTGTTTGCCCATGAAAGCCTTGGTAAGACTTGGTGCAAGTATAACAGAGCTGGGGAGAGGGCCATTCTTACAGCTTGTCACTACACCCTAGCCCACAGGGGGCTCAAACATCCCCTTAGAGGGCTGTAGTGCTGTCTGGGAGACATTCTCATGGTGGTGGCTGGCAGCAGAGGATGGATACACACACACACACACACACACACACACACACGTGTGTGTATATATATGAGGTGAAGTGTTTTGGGCCCTCAGAGGGGAGGAAGGTCACTGTAGGATGTTAAGAAAAGTAGATGTTTAATAATCAGTAGTTTGTCTTGTCATACAGATAGGTCAAAAAGTTATCTCTTATGGGCAAGACTTCTAATGTAATTTCTTCTAGGTTGTGAAATGGGGTGCAGAAGTTTCTCTTGCCCACCAGGTCTCTATTGCCTTTAGCGCCAAGTAATCCACATACCACAGAGGCACACCTTGAGGGTGGCTTGTTCTGAATCCCTTCAGCAATACGTATTTGTTGGATAAATAAATGAATCAGTAAGTAATAAGTCTCTTACCCAATCTTAAACCATGTGCTGTAGTTATAGAGATACAATGTTCTAATTAGCCAGACGTAAGTGAAATGCTGCCCCTGTGGGCAGGGGCTAGATGAGCTCCCCCTGAAATATATGGTCTTGGAATAAAAAATGTGTGGTTGCACAAGAAAAATCAGAGTGCGTTACCAGAAGGGAATTAGATGCTGGACAGGCAAAAACAGAGACATTCGCTTTCAAAAGATGTGGGAAATATAGGGAAGTCAAGACCTAATGCAAAGATTTTAGCCTTTTCAAACATCCAAGCTGGGACCTTTCTGAGAAATAGCAGCCATTGTATATGACTCATCAATATGTCTAGTACCGATTACCTCCTCACTTTCTAAATCCCCCGCCCATTTGGTGTGTGGGTGCATGGGTGTGTGAAGAAGGATGTGGGGTTTTCCATCGTCCCAATACACTAATCAGACTGGATCACTGCCTCAGCCTCCCTGTGCGTTCTAAGGCCTGTACTTCACTCACACCTTCTTTCCCGGAGATGAGTCACTCCAGGGAGCAATGAGCAACAGGTGCATTTCACAAAGTCCCTCAGAAAGTTCAAAACCTCAATGTTATAAAGCCTTACGGAAACAGAGAGCAGAGGAAATGAGAGAGAGGGATCCAGAAGGAGGCAGAGATAACACTGAAGGGGAGAGTCAATTGTCCTTAGTAAAGACTAGGGAGGGGAGAGAACTGAAGTGGAGGGGTGAGCAGTAATGTCAATCCCTGGGTGAGGGAGCTGTTATGAACTGCATGTTTGTGTCTCCTCAAAATGCGCCTGTTGAAACCGTAATCCCCAATGTGATAGTATCAGCAGGTGGGGCCTCTAAGAAGGTAGTAAATTCCTGAAGGGAGAGCCCCCATGATGGGATTAGTGTCCTTAGAGGAAGCACAAGAGCTAGCTAGTGCTCTCTCTGTCACGTGAGCACACCGCAAGTAAACCAGGAAGAGGACTCTCACCAGAAACCAGCCACGCTGGCACCCTGGTAGACTTCCCCATCTGCAGACCTGAGAGGAATAGATGTTTTTAATTCATCCAGGCTGTGGTATTTTGTTAAAGCAGCACAAACTGACTGAGACAGGAGGATTAAGCGAATAGGAAAATAAATTTGACAGTTAGATAATCATTTGTGACTTTGGAGAAAAAAGTTTCCATAGCTTGGGGCAGAAACTAAATTTTGAACCTAAGAAATGGGTGACTGATGAGGAAGTGGAGACAAAACCATAAAATGGCAAATGAATACATTTCTCAGAAGAGACCAAGAGCCCCCTCTAAGCAGAGCGCTACTCTAGGCCCCAGGGCCAGCTTCGTGGGCATACAGCCTTCGCAGTCACACGGGGTGCTGCTCTCAGCAGCATCCTGGCATGGCTTAATGCTCTGATGTCAGTGTCTTGAAATTCTTTGAACAAGGGCCCTGAATTTTCATTTTACACTAGGCCCACACACTTACTATACAGTAGAACATGCAGGGCACTGCAGGGAACTCCAAACATTTCATTCATCATTCATTCACTCATTTATTCAACAATAAATACATAAATTGCCTACTGCAATCCAGGCACTCTAGCAGTTTCTGCAGACATGATGAAAAAAGGTAGTGAATATGCAGATGCATTACAAAAAGATGTTATAAGAAAAGGTTGTTACTTTCAAGAATATTAAAATGTAAACACAGCTAGCTATGGCATGCCATTCAGTTTCTTTGTTGTGTGACCTATATGACCTCAGTAAATTTTTTCAACTTCCCTAAATTCTAGTTTACTCAAACAAAATTCAATCTAATCTGACTGGCTTTCTAGCAACTAGATGGGGGCTCCTAGGAGTTGTACAAAATGGAAAGTTTTCAGAGGCAGAAAGATGTAGAGACTAAGAAGTTAATGGTGGATTATCTCAGGCAAGGACACTCCTTCAAGGGAGGCAGGAGGGTCTCATCAGGCAGATTACCTCACTAGTGTGGATCAGGAAATTCCAGACTGGTTTTAAATTCCACTCCAAGGAGAGGCTGAAACTGCAAATACTTAAGTATTAAATTTAGAGCTGGTATCAAGGGCTTTTGTCAAAAGTGACACCGTATTGGGCCTGCGGATTTCCCTTTTAATATCACCTAAAAAAATGAGAATAACAGGACCTTTTCCTAAGGTTGTTAGGGGAGTTAAATGAGATTAGGGACATAAGGTACACAGAACAGTACAAGACACATATTGAGTGTTTAATAATGTGAGTGACTATGATAATTTCCAGGACCCAGCATTGCCAAGCACATAGTAAGAGTTCAATGAATGAATAATGTATGAAATGGGGGTAAAAAGGAAATTTCAGATCATTCTGGGTAGTTTGATATATTTTTTTTTGTATAAATAAAACCAATATGGCTATATATACATATTCATACATACTTAAAACATTGATTAGGCATAGAAGGAGATATAAAAAATATATACTAAGTTGTTGACTGTGATCAAATCCATGTAATAGGATATACTCCTTACTTAAAAAAACTAGATTTTAGAAAAATAAAGTTATTGGCATATTCTGAATATAGTGCCAGATAACAAAGTTTATAGCCTATTACAATTTTTCCCTTCTAAAAATTACTATTCTCCTGTCCAAAATATCTTCATCCAATTTCAACTCTTTTTATTCTAGTTTTGAATCTGCCATAATTTGCTATTAATCTTGGAAAAAATCAGTTCCTTGACTTGTGTTATAGCTTCCTCATTCATAAGGTGAAGCATATAATCCAGACAGTGCTTCTTAACTAGTGGATATGGCATGCTAGTGTTCTGAATATGGGTGAGATTGACCCCTCCAGCACTGGGGCAAGTGAGAGGAGGGGTCAGGGGCAGCTAGAGACCCGTGGGCCAGTACCACTGGCCATTAGCAGCCTTGTTTAGGGTTCCTCCGGGCAGCAGTGCCAAGCAGTCTGGGGTGTATGCCAACCACTGTAAACAACAACCAATACTTAAAATTCTGCTGTCTGTGCATGGCCGAGGATGCCTGCCACATGGGCATGTATCTGCAAAGCCCAGCATGGACCAGACATTCTGGAGCCAATGCACAAGTTTGTGTTCTACGTGCCCAAGGGGGACAACATACAGCTCCAGGAGTAGTCTGTCAGGGGCTGAGAGAGAAGCCTGGACTGGGTGGGGTTCCTGGTGGGCTCAGCTCCAGCGAATGCCCTTAATTATTTGTCTTTACATATAGTGGCTATTTCTATCCCCTTGTGGCAATGCACTCTTTTAATGGCCCTCAGACTAGCTGTTGACAATACATGAATGTTCTCAAAGCTACAGTTTCATGGTGGAAATCTTGATATAAAAATGTACTATTGATTTGGTATTCATTTGCATTATTATATGAAATTGCAACATTACATTTGTCAATAAAGGAAAAGGAAGCATTGTTATTCCTTAAATGTAACTACAATTGTAAATTTTGAATGATGGTATTCAAAATCATTTAATCATTGAGTTAAAACAATACGGTTTTAAATATTTTATTACCTACATATGTGATCAGTCCCTCACTGACCACTACTATTCAGAATATGAGTTTATCATCAAAAAGTTGAGATCAGAAACTGCATAAAGCCATTCAAACCATAAAACCTAATATCAAAATATATTCATAGGAACAAGTTCAAGATGATTATTAAAAAATGTGGAAAAATTTTATTTGAAAGTTTTATTCAAATATAATTTTAATATCTTCTCTAATACATTCTATTTTATTTTTAAAAATGCATTTTATTTTATTTTAGCATAATTATCTAATTTAAAGAAAATGTTATGAATTGTTTTTAACCAACCATCATTTAGATGCCTCCAAATCTCTTTATGTAACTTCATGTGCTGCACAAAAATTGTTTTCTGTGTGCGCTGTGACATGAAAGAAGTTGACAAGTCCTAATACGGGTTATTTATAAAATCTGTCTGCCACTCCATCCCACCTTAAGATCCTTGTCCCTTGCTACCCATCCCATATCCTCTCTCTCTCTCTCTCTCTCACACACACACACATTTCCAAGACAGCCAGTGCTACAAGGATAGACAGTAACTGAGGATCAAGTGTGTGTCCAACAGGGTCAAGAACTCAAGCAAGGATATCTGTATGAGATACTATGTGGCCACAAAACTGGGGATAAACTTAGACAAAAGCATGAAAAATAGGTAATGTCTAAAAACCACGGAGAGTCTGGATGAATAATAAATTTGGATGAACCCAAAGGGAGGAATCCATATTTTACTCAAAGACAAAAGATCTGAATAAGTAGACTAACATACCGTGTTCCTGGATGGAAGTACTTAGTATCCCATTCCCCATCATTTCTCAAAGTAATATAAGAATTTAATACAATTCAAAGAAGAAGGAATAACAGAAGTTATAGACTAAAAATAATTCATTAGAAAACACCTATAACATGCCATAAAGTGAAGCCATGTGATCAGTTTTTCATGATCACCCTTGCAGTTTCTCACTGGGTACTTTGATGTGAATACCATCTTCCTAAGGTCTTTAACTTGTTTCTACATACTCAGTACTAAATCAGAAATCAAGTTATCTGTGACCACTTCATAGTAATGAAACTCATGAAGCCTTGATGTGTGTGACATTTTTTAAAAAGATTTTATTTATTTACTTTTAGAGAGAGGGGAAGGGAGAAAGTGAGGGAGAGAAACATGGATCAGTTGCCCGCAACCCACACATGTGTCCTGACTGGGAATCGAACAAGTGACCTTTCAGTTCACAGGCTGGTGCTCAATCCATTGAAAGGCTGAGGCCTCCTCCCCCCCCTCCCCCCACTTCCACCTTTTCCTTCATTGCTATTAGAGAGTGAGGAAGGCAGGGATAGAGAAATACCCATTCCAGAAAGAAACATCAATGGGTTGACCTCTCATTCCTTCCCCCTCTGGGGATCAAACCCACAACCCATGCATGTGTCTTGACCTGTAATCCATCCAGAGACCTTTCAGTATGAGACAACAGTTCCAACCCACTGAGGCACGTGGTCAAGGGCCCAAGCTGTGACAGGCTAATGAGACCCTAAGGGTATAAATTTCCCCAGTCTCAGTATTGTTGCTGGGTATCAAGAGTGCTTAAAAAGTAGAGTATATAACAGTTTGCTTGTGATACTGGAATCAGAGCAACAGGAGGTGGCTAGTTTGGAGAGTTATTTCATCCAAGGTGCATTAAGGACTGGTGACTGGTTCTGCCCTGAACAAAGTACCTTTTTGTTCATGTCTGCCAAATAAAACACCTGTTCCATTTGGGCAGTGCTAGATAAATATTAACAAGTTCTTATTTTTGTGCTCCCTTTTTCCAAGCTCCAAGCAGACCATTCCCCATTTGTTAACTCAAAACTGTTTTAAAAACAATCTACAAGTAATTGATTAAATTTCTAAGACCTGATCAGTTTTAAAGGAGCTTTCTATGGACTGCTACCTTAAAATACAAGGCATTTCTTAGCAGGCGAGGGAGACTCGTCAATTGTAACTTTTCATCAGCATCTTTGTTTAGACTGGGATCCACTGATTGACGGCTGTTTTGGGTGTTGGAGATTACCCATTCTTATCCCCATTTTCATTAAAAAACAAAACTGAAGCTCAGTAAGGTCAAATGATTTAAAATCACTTAGGCGGATAAAGGATTACATTTCTAGTTCTTAAGTCTCTAACTGGTCTCATCTATCCCTCTTCACAACACAATTAGAACCATTAAGGTAAAGATCACTAGCCAATAGGTAGCATATCTGGCGACCCTACTTTAAAGTCTTGTATATCATTCAATTCCCTAAATTTCAACCCCCCAAAAAGTTGCTTCAGCTCTTTCCACAGTATCTAGGAAATGTTAAAAAACTAGTGCCAGCAAACTTGAGATCAGTGTGTATCTAACGAACTGACCTCGATCAGTCCTGCCTCAGCTCGCTAAGGGTAAAATTTCAGTATGTCAGCCGCGTTTTGAGGCCTTTCCAACGTGCCGACGATCCATATACAGAGATATCAAAGGGATTTTTTAGTACGGACCCTCAGAGTGGGCGCCGCCAGTCTCAGAACCGGTTCCCGGCATTTTGGAAACAAGGGAGAAGCTGAGGGGCCGATAAGTGTTTCTAGCAACCTTAGAAACCACGATAAAACTGAAGTTTTAAGCATGAATTCGGGTACTCAGACCCAGAAGACTACGTGGGGGAGGGGAAAGAAGCGGCAGGAGAAAAGGAAAGGTCTTTTTCCCGGTGACGCGCGGTCACGCGGAGTTCTCTCGACGTGTGCGCACGCCATTGGCTGAACTTAAGCTGACGTCCCTAAAGCCGCCAAGGCGCGAACCACGGCAAGGGCGGCGCCGCCGCGCGGGAAGTTGGTGAAGCGCGCGCTCCCGCGACCTGCCACGCCCCCACGCTCCGCCCGCCAACCCGCTCATCCAGTCCCTCTTCGCGCCCATTTGGCCACGCCCTGCCCGTAACTCGCCCCTCCTCCACCAAGCCGGCGGCGCGCGGAAAGCGCGTCACGTGACGTCTGGCTCCGCCTCTTCCTCTCGGTCCCATATTGAACTCGAGTTGGAAGAGGCGAGTCCGGTCTCAAAATGGAGGTAAAACCGCCGCCCGGTCGCCCCCAGCCCGACTCCGGCCGTCGCCGCCGCCGCCGGGGGGAGGAGGTATTAGGGGGAGAGCGGGGGGGTTGATGGGTAGTGGTCGGCGTAGGGGGCCTGGCTCGGTGGGAGCGGGGAGGCCGGGTGGACTGGTCGGCGATCCCGCGCTCTGCGTTGAGGCGGGCGGTGGGAGGGGGAGGGGAACGCGCCTCGGAGGTCTCCTCGGGGTCCCTCACCCGCCTCATTTTCTCTTTTGGCTGCACAGGTGGCCCTTCGGAGGTGCGGCGTGGCTGGGGAGAAGTAGGGAGGGGAGCCGGCACACCCGCCGCGCAGCCTCGTATTTGAGGCCGAGGGAAGCATGGCGGGCCTGGGCGGGAGCGGTTGGGAAGAGGTGGTGGGGGAGGGGAGGGGACGAGCAGGCACATCCGGGAGAGCGAGCAGGCGGGCGGCGGCCACATTGACATTGATCCGCTGCCGCGTTACGAAATGGCGCATTGGCCCGCAATGGCCGCCGCCTAGCTCTGCCGCTGGGAAAGAGCGCGGGATTGGAAGGAAGGAGGAGGAGGCGGCCTGGCAGAAAATGCTGCACATGGCCTGGAATCTTAGGGCGCGGTGCTTTTCCTGCAGTTCTGTTCGCGCTTGCGTAGGCCTTACACATTTAGGACGGCGAGATTTTAATTATCAGCATTCAGTTGAAATAAAATTTTTAAAAAGTTTGCTGCTTTATAATACTTCCTAATCTTGTTAAAGTACTTAGAATTATACATGTTTTTGCCCCATGGTAAAATTGGAGCTTGAAGAAAAATTTTGTGGGTTTTGGAAAAGAAGGAGAGAGATCGACTTGTTCCATTTATTTATGCATTTATTGGTTGAGTCTTCTGTGCATTCTGTCCAGCGATGGAGCCCACAATCGTGGGTTGGCATATAGGGGAAATGCTCTTACTGTGCTACTTAGCAAGGGTTGAATTTTGTTTATTGATTTGAAGGAGAGAAATAACATCAATTTGTTGTTCCACTTACTGCTGCTTTCGTTGGTTGATGGTAGTATGTTCCCTGGTGGGTGATTGAACCTGCAACCTTGGCATATCGGGAGGTGTGCTCTAACCGAGTTTCCTGATCAGGGCTGAAAATTTTATCTTTATTTTCCCCGTGGCTCTGGCTATACTTTCTTGTATGTTTGTTTTAGAGTACTGCAACCACAGATGAAGTTTTCATGTGCTCAAGATAATTTTATGTGGGGTATGGTTGGGTTGGTTTGTCTGTTTTTTAAGTCAGTTTGGTGTTGCTGATTAAATGCATTTAACCAGGACTTGAAAAGATAAAAAGTAAGAGAATTAATGCTGTAGGCTATTCATTTTTTAACATTTTTTTTTTAGCAGGGGACAGTCTCTTCATAGTAAGTGCCTTAAGATCTGTACCTTTAGAAGACACAGGAAGAGGTTAGAATGTAAATGTGAGCTCCTTTATGTAAGGACTTTGTGGATGAACGCTATGTGAATGCATGGATTAAATGGCAGTTTATGTAATTTATTAAAAAGCTGGTTAAATTGTTTAACTGTTCAGTCCCATCTAAAAAGGTCATTCTTCACATGCATAAATTTTAACTGCAGTTTGCCTTTTTTTGTGACCCTATAAAATGTATGTAAAAATTTTGCCAAGTGATAGACAGGTGCACATAGGTAATTATGCTGCACATAACCTGTTAAAAATTGGTTACAGGAAACCATCAAGAACCATGGATTTTTTGGTCTGGGGCGGGTAGTGATCAGCCTTTTTTTTTTTTTTTTTTATAGGAATACTTATTTTAATGTTATTGATTTGCTTGTAATTGGTGGGATTTCTTAAATTTTCTACTCAAGACTTTTAAGTTTCATTTCACACAGCTTTGTGGTTTAAAGTTAAATGGTGAACAGGAAAAGAAATGGCATGGATGAAACACTGCTTCTACAGCACTTTGGTTTCTCATAAACCAGTTTCTCAGCATCATCTGAAATCTGTCCTCAGGCACTTTTGTAGTTTGAAATTAAGGGACTTTTGATTCTAGGATTCCCTTGGACCTCATTTTGTTTGAAGTGGTGCTGATATTTGAAAGGCTGCGTATAGGTTTTCTCGGTATTTTGATTCCTTTAATAAACACATGAGATTTGTATGATTTGTATGATCCTTTTCCAGTTTTTAACCGAACAAAGTATTAATGCTATAGAATTTGATAGTTTATTTGTAGTGGAGTAAACGCTTGTGCACTTTAGCAATTCACCTACTAAAAGAAATAATTAAAATGCATTGGTTTGTTTTCTTAGGGCCACGATCCAAAGGAACCAGAGCAGTTGAGAAAACTGTTTATTGGTGGTTTGAGCTTTGAAACAACAGATGATAGTTTAAGAGAACATTTTGAGAAATGGGGCACTCTCACAGATTGTGTGGTAAGTTACTAAAGAAACAAAGATTTTAGAAAGAGGTAGAGGACTTGTGGAGGTGTGTTTAATGCTTTAATTTTTTTATTTTGTAGGTGATGAGAGACCCCCAAACAAAACGTTCCCGGGGCTTTGGTTTTGTCACTTACTCTTGTGTTGAGGAGGTGGATGCAGCCATGTGTGCTCGACCACACAAGGTTGATGGGCGTGTAGTGGAACCAAAGAGAGCTGTTTCGAGAGAGGTATTTTAATTCCATGTGGTATAACATATTACAATGTTGTAAAAAATTGTCTTGGGTGGGGTTTTTTTGTTTTTTTTTCTTACATGTTTTGTACTCACAGGATTCTGTAAAGCCTGGTGCCCATCTAACAGTGAAGAAAATTTTTGTTGGTGGTATTAAAGAAGATACAGAAGAGTATAATTTGAGAGACTACTTTGAAAAGTATGGCAAGATTGAAACCATAGAAGTTATGGAAGATAGGCAGAGTGGGAAAAAAAGAGGATTTGCTTTTGTGACTTTTGATGATCATGATACAGTTGATAAAATTGTTGGTAAGTAGGAACTTTAATAAGAAAGTAGAAGTGGCCTTTTCTACTCTGAATTGGCTTTTTCTCCTCTATAATATTGCATTATATGCCTAACGGCGTATAAAGTATATGGTTCCATTTTCATGGAGTACACTTTTGTGTAGCCAGTATCCAGATCAAAAATAAACATTAATCCCAGAGCATTCCCTCATCCCCACTCAGAAGTCACTACCTTCTTGATACTATTTTAATGTTACATAGTGCTGAAGGATATCGTTTATATTTGCTTTTTCAAACATCAAGTAACTTCTGTTTGTTTGATTTAAAAAAATTTAGTTCAGAAATACCACACTATTAATGGGCATAATTGTGAAGTGAAAAAGGCCCTTTCTAAACAAGAAATGCAGTCTGCTGGATCTCAGAGAGGTGAGTAGTACCATACGTACTTAAACAGTAAATGTGAGTGGTGTTTATAAGATTCTTAAAGATTTTCCTTGCCTATGTTAAAGGCCGTGGAGGTGGATCTGGAAACTTTATGGGTCGTGGAGGAAACTTTGGAGGTGGTGGAGGTAACTTTGGCCGTGGTGGAAACTTTGGTGGAAGAGGTAGGGTGGTTACCTTAGTTCTAAGTGTGTGTCTCCCTAAAATTTATTGTAATTTAGTGTAACATTTGGTTTCACTTGTAACTCATACCTTGATTTTCCTCAGGAGGCTATGGTGGAGGTGGCAGCAGAGGTAGTTATGGAGGAGGTGATGGTGGATATAATGGATTTGGAGGTGATGGTAAGTTTTTTTAAAAACGGATATTTTGACTTGTCTGATTAGGTTTATTGTACTAGTTAATCAAGCTGCTGTTATATCTCAGGAGACTGTTTACTACTTTCCTTAGTGAATTGAAAAAAAAAATTAATATCAAAATATATTTCAGCATTTATTTTAAATTCTTAACTATCCCAGATTCTTGGTTCTGTTATCCAGGCTTTAAGTGCTGAATCAGTTTATGGGCTTATTTTCCAGTGGCTTAAATGTAATATAAACTATGTAGTTTAATAACTTGACTTTCTATACATTTGTTTTGTGTGTATGACCTATTTCTTTTCTCTCTCTTTTTTTTATTTTTAGGTGGCAACTATGGCAGCGGACCTGGTTATAGTAGTAGAGGAGGCTATGGTGGTGGTGGACCAGGATATGGAAACCAAGGTGGTGGATATGGTAGTGGTGGATATGATGGTTACAATGAAGGGGGAAATTTTGGTGGTAAGTTTTCACTTGTTTTAAATGTTAATGGTCTATATAGTTATATTACAGATGTTTAAAAGTGTTAAAATGCAGCATTTGGTTGAATTTTGTGTTGTGTAAAATTAGAGAAAGCTCAGTCAATGGGTAGTTGAACTGAATTTTCCTAATGTGCTTATTATTTAGTAAACTGATAAAATATATTTAACTATTTTGTACTTGGAATGGACATTTATTGGTAATGTATTTATTGCCAGAATTTTACCTAACTCTGGGCACTTCCAAATTGGACAAATGGGAACAGAAAATTGTTAAAATGAATAGGATGTCATCTGGGGTCTAATTGATGGGAATGCTTTGAATCTGAATGTGTCGTACAGATTATAAGGAAGACTGCATCATTACTCTCATACTCATTGAAGAGTTTTGTTATGAAAGCACTGAGTTTTGGACTGTGTTAATGTAGCAACAACAGGTTTTTCTTAACGGTTAACTTAGAGTACCTTCTGTCACTGATTTAAAAGTTATATTGCATCAGAGTTAAAGTGAATGAAACCAACAATTTTGATGGCATTAGTGGTATGAAGGAGAGATTGTGTAGTAGAGTGTAGAATCAAACAAAATCTGAGAGTTGTCCAGATAAATGCTCTTGGGACCACCTTCCACTCTTTCTTTTCTTACCCATGTGTGAGGTTTACGAGAAGGCTTCTGGTGAGGAGTTTGGTAGCTCTGTAAAATCTCTTTTCAAAGGGTTACATGTAAGTGTTGTAGAGGATGCTGCCATGATTGTTAAGATGATACACATATATTGAAGAGGGAAATAATTATTGTATTAGTTAACCACAATTTAAAACTTTGTAATTTCAGGTAACTACGGTGGTGGTGGTGGTGGTGGGAACTATAATGATTTTGGAAATTATAGTGGACAACAGCAGTCAAATTATGGACCCATGAAAGGGGGGGGCAGTTTTGGTGGAAGAAGCTCGGGCAGCCCCTATGGTGGTAAGTAATTTTATTTTTTTCCCATTAAAATTCTTTGTAACTTTTAAATTTACAAGCTCGTGTATATTTCTTTTAAAATTCTCTACATGTATATTTCTAGGTGGTTATGGATCTGGTGGAAGTGGTGGATATGGTAGCAGAAGGTTCTAAAAACTCAGCAGAAAAGGGTAGGTATCTTCTAAATTTTTATTATGATGATAAAAACATGTGGAACTGTTCACTGAGTGTAATAATTTTTTTATCCTGTATTATTCAACAGGCTACAGTTCTTAGCAGGAGAGAGAGCGAGGAGTTGTCAGGAAAGCTGCAGGTTACTTTGAGACAGTCGTCCCAAATGCATTAGAGGAACTGTAAAAATCTGCCACAGAAGGAGCGATGATCCATAGTCAGAAAAGTTACTGCAGCTTAAACAGGAAACCCTTCTTGTTCAGGACTGTCATAGCCACAGTTTGCAAAA